>JAUBOD010000613.1:160590-182987 GCA_032353885.1 Nothura maculosa | reverse complement strand
CTCTCCCAAGCTCAAAGAAGTATCTTAAGCTTTATTAGCTGGAGCATCATTGGAAGTGATTCTTTCTCTGCAAGCACATCACACACAGCACCTTGCTGGAAACATTTTACACACTGCATTTTTTAAAACAGGGAACACTGTTCTCATCGATTCTACCTTGATTCACCACACCTTTACAGTGAAGTTTCTAGTGTTGCAGTGTAAGGCTCTGAAACCATGCAAATTCTAAATACACTGTTTTTATTTATTAGTTTTTAAAACGAGGGGACCAGATTGACTCAGCCACTCATGACAGACACACCTGCAACCAAGAAGACTACATCCCAAAACTCTCAAGGCAGCCAAAGGCTTAAATCTTTTAAATATCACTTATAGGACTTCAAGACATCTCTTCTCCGAAACTCCTGTGGAACAGGGGGTTGGCACGGAGGAGAAAACCCCTCGAGGTGAGGTCACGAGGAAGGAAACGAATGCCTGTTTGATGCCAGTGGGTGCAAAACACTGACCTGCGACCAAAACCCAAGCACTACAGATCCCATACGAAAGGCAGAAAACAGTGCAATTTATTCAACCCATTTCTAGCTTTCATTTTCAACCAGACCGATTCATTCCTAGATATTAGATGATTTCAAGTGAAGCAATACAAAGATGAAAGAGTAAATAAGAAATTACTTCCAGTTAACGCTTAATTAAGTTCTTTTTAAACAACTACTGTGACATTGAAGAGAAGGTTTGTTAAATGTATTTTAGGTAATGAAATTTAACTACCTTGAGTTTTTTAATTCTTTTTTGAGACTAGCATCTGAAACTAGATTAATACTTTCGAGTGTGGCAGGCTGCAAAGGACTTTTTTTTTCTTTTTTCTTCTTTTTTAAAATGACAGGTATGCACCTTTCAGTATGCACCTTTTTGTGCAAATATTAGCTAAAAATGACAGCTACCTAACCAGCTTTTTGGTTTTTTTGAGGCAAACCCCCCTGATTAGCTTGCATTTATGTCATTAAGAAAAAAAAAATCTATCTGTCCTTTATATAGACATATTTCTCAGAGATTTAGATCTACCAGAATTTTACCTACAGTAACCTCCAGAAAGGTCAGGTGATTTCAGTATTGCTCTTAAGATTCAGGACTTCCATTTCAACACTGTAAACAGTTATTTAGCTTTGCAATGGAAAAATGTG
Organism: Nothura maculosa; assembly: GCA_032353885.1. Classification (NCBI taxonomy): domain Eukaryota; kingdom Metazoa; phylum Chordata; class Aves; order Tinamiformes; family Tinamidae; genus Nothura; species Nothura maculosa. Next base: position 181,806 of record JAUBOD010000613.1, on the reverse strand, counting down.
AAAAAATCTGAAACACAATGGGACAAAAAACACGGAATAAATAACCTAACATCATGGAAAGGACCTCAAGTTCTAGATGCATGAAAAATATGTTTAGAATTGTGCAGTGCTGCAAGAGAACTAACTCATAGTGTCAGCATAGTTAGCCTAATATAGAAGGCTGAAGTTTTTAGGAACTGGGGCATTTTTTTCTTCTGAATTTGGAGATACAAAATATAGAAAACAAATAGACTGAAAAAAAAAAAGGCATGTTTGGTTTGGCTCAGGTTTTAATTTTGGCAACATTAGCTTTCAGAATTTAAGCATACTATCTGAATTTAAATTTTAAAACAATAAATAAAGTAGATAAAATGCAAACCTAAACCTCTGGGCCAAAATTATTAATATAAACACTGGTAGCTCCATAGCTGAAATTATATTTAACTGCTCACAGTGCCTTTAAAAATCAACGTCAATTTATGTACGTGGGTTTTTTTTCTTTTTGTTTTTTTTTTAGATCTTTTTTATTAAATTCACTCTAGTTTATTTAGATAACTGCAACAGGATGAAAACTTCCACTTTGAGTACTACATAAATGTATCCTGAATATGTGTTTTTGTGGTTTGGATAGATTCATAGGCTTTTCAGGGTAGCTCACAGATGAAACAAAGGAAAAAGGTGAGGAAAGATTTTCTTTTTTCAAAAGATAAAGAAGTCACTGCAATCTGTGAGTAATCTGGGTATGCATAAGTGTAAAAACAATGTTTGTTTTAAAGGGTATGGGCACTTGAGACAGAGGTCTCAGGACAGAAGTTTCCAACCTCTGTTAATCTAACAATAAAAATTAAAAAGTTTAGCTATTGTACAGCCAGAACATCAGTTCCACATGTGTATGTCAGAAAACTAAAGTTCTAACTCTAGAGTTCTTCGTGTTTTGTTGGGGTTTCTTTTGTGTATTTTTTTCTTTCCTAAGGCACTGCAATAGCATTGTCATTATTTCAGTTAAATCTGAAATATCTTTTAAATGTTTTCAGATCCACAGAAATATTTCAGTTTTGCTTGGTCAGTTCTGAACCACTGCTTTCCCTACTGCAAACAAAGCTCATGGGGTTTATTTAATATACAAGTTATCGTTTATTTTAATTAACAAAAGGAAATACTGAAAGGGTTTATTACTATCGGCATATTCAAACAATCATACTTCCAGATCAAAAATTAAAAAAATTTAAAATTAGCAGCACCAAAGGAAGAGTTGATAAACCGTGTGTCTTGAAGTCCATCCTAAGTTAGCAGATAACGTTTAAAGGCTACATGAACAAAAATTTCCCAATATGCTACTTATGGCAATTTTTAATAGGACAGTCCAGAAGGTGCATATACATAACTTATTTTCAGAGTGTCAAAACAACCTCATGATTGAAGTATAATCAGTAAAGTATTATTTTTGCATAGTTATATCTAAAATTATGCTGCTAAGAAAGCAAGCTCCTTCACTGCTTTCTGTTGCCTAACTGTAGCCACCTGTAACAAAGAAATGTATTATACTTACATATCTTAAAAATTAAAAAAAAAATACAAAGGATGCAGGAGATAGAGCTCATCTGTGCTCAAGTTCCAATAATAAAATACAGTAAGATTCAGATTCTGGAGCACCACAAAGCACCAAAGATATAAAACCACTTTAGGTTTGATGTGTGTCTGTACGTGTATGCATCGGAGGAGGCATTTCTTTTTGTTGACGAAGCAACCTATTGCAAGCAACTATGGAGCACTCTTAACACGCATGAAATGGTAATAGGTAATCTCTTATTTTGGAGCACACAGAAGGCTTTCATGTGTTTAAAGTGTGGAAAAAGAAGAAGGGTTTTTTTAAACAGTTTTTAAAAGTAGGAAACTTTGGTCAGAATACAGAAATTAAGATTAAAAAGGAGACATGATTTGCAAACGCATTAACAAGAATTTTTAAAGGCTTCAGTTCTTCAAATAATCAATAAAATATAATTTTTTTCTATATAATAATTTCATTTACCAACCCTTTTTTAAAAAAAAATAAAGAACTGTAGTTTTCCTTCACAAAACTGAAGATAAAGCAGTAACGCACTGTTTCTCTCAGTCAGCAAAACACAGCGAGTGTCAGTACGCTGCTGAAAGTTTAATTAGCGAGACACCCGGACCAAAGTCAAATCCAAAGGCAGAACATTTCATTTCAAACATGGGTCTTTCACAGACTTTCAAGCCGCTTTAAAGCCACTGTCAGCATCCCCCAGCAAAGCACCTTTAATTGCCCCGGAGAAGCGGGAAATGAAACCCTTCCCTTTCCCCTCAGCCTCCCTCGCTGCGCATTCACCCTACATCAAAGTGGATCAGCTCAACCTGCCGCGGCGGCACCGCTCCCCACAGCGAGCAGGCAGGTGTCGAGGCCAGACAGAAAGCCTGTTTTCCACAGCCCTTCACCTTGTTTGATCGCTGCTCACTTTTGATCTGCCAGTGCCCTGGCGCTGCTCGCGACTTGCCCTCGCGCGCCTCAGCGCGCATCTGTCAGCGAGAAGAAAGGGCCTCACGCTGCGCCATGACAGGGCCCGCGGGCCCGCGGCCGCGCCGCCAGCGCAGCGCGCCCGGCTCCGGCGGCTCCCATTCAGGCGCTTTTGTTCCGGCGGCCACAGGGCCTCGGCTGCCGGGGACAACAGAGGGGATTACAGGCCGAGTGGGAAGCGAAGCCTTCACGAATGGAGGGCTTTTCAGCGCCGCTCCGTCCTGGCCTCAAATGCCGTGGACGCCGAGGTGGTTACTGCGAAGCACGCAGCCAGCAAGTGTTATGGAAAGTTTGTTTAAAGCCGCTTTCCTGGGAAAAGAAATGCCAGTCAATGTCCTGTAGGAGCCTTTTTTCCTCTCTCCCCCGCCTTTTTTTTTTTTTTTTTAAATTAGCATTTTTTCAGAGCAATGTTGTATGAGGTCACTAAAGGCAGATGGCGGGCAGCACTGAAACGGCAGGGAAAGCAAGAGGTGAAGTGCATAGGTTTCATTTTATTAACAAAGATCTTTGAGGATTTATAAATTCATCCCATCCATTCTTTTTCTTCCAAACTTCTATGTTTTTCTGTCTTTTGGTAGTACGTAAGTTTAAAAAAATCCTGCAGCATATTCCTGGGAGAATATACCAAAGAAAGAAAGAAAAAATGCCACTAGTACTATAAAAATAGATTAAATGGGTCTCATGATTTCATGTATACATATTTTTACTCGCATTTTTTCTTGGATTTGAGAGTCACAGCAAATACTGGAAGATACAAAATGTTTTTCCGTCTGGAAGTCTCACTGATGAACAGAGATGCTCCCACACGGTCCCTACTCTGTGAACAAAGATTTGTAACGTGGCTCAATGCCTTTTTTTTTTTTTTTTTTTTTTTTTTACAGATTACATATTTGATATCCTAAACAATAATTTTTTAAAAAGCTTCCATAGAATGGAAGATAAAGATATGTGATAAGATACATATTTTAAAAACAGTAGGAATTTAGATCGAATGTCTGTGGAAACCCTTCATTCAGGTCCCTGACTTTGAATATGGGAACCAAATTTTGTTGGTGTATAGGTCTAACTAACATTTAAAAGACTCAGAATCTGCACTTCCCATTTAACTTCTCAATAATTTAAGTCAAAAATTCATCTTATTGTTTTCATTCACTGATTACTGCCACTCAGAAACAAAAACCTGGCTCCAGACTCTTAACAGCAGATCCCGTTTGAAGATGTGGAAGAGCTCCTACCAAAGCTTGCTTAATTTTGCATGGCCAGATAATCATGCACACAAGCAGCACCACATCATAACCTGTGACCTCCCCACAAGCATCCTAGAATACTTGAAACAAAGTAAAAAACAGAAAGCAGGATATTCGTTCACTCTCTTATCTTCTTCAATCCATAAACTCAAAGCTAGTGCACTAACATCACTGTCCTTTATGAATACTAAAGCTCATCAAGTTTTTAATCAGTTTAAAAAAACCAAAAAAACAGGAGAGGTAAAGCAGGACGAGAACAGATGGCTTTGTCAGGCTTTGCACAAGGAGCTAATTTGGAATGCTGAAGCACTGATCATAAGAGCATGTGCAAGGAGGCTCACTGCCTTCATCAAAAATAAGAAACATATTCTCAGGGGTTTTAATACAACTACTGTTTCTAGAGGAGATAAATTGACTCCATAAATATCCAATTGCTCAGTATTTTCAAATGAAATAATCACATTTTGCTGAATAATTTAAGTATCTATGCTACTGCATATCCTTACATTATCTTTGCGGCAAACATCTTTTTCTTCTGGGCTAACTAAAAAGGGGAGAGAGGGAGAAGGCTACCAAGTGAATGTAATGGATACAAAGCATGTCTACAGCAGGTCAGAAAGATACAGGAAGGGCAACTACAAAATTCTGAGAAACCAGAACAGAAGGTAGGCAGCTCTGATTTGAACTAACATACAAAGTTAAAGGTATTATATGCAAATCAAGAGGGAGGCAAAAACATTGGGAAGAACTGAGGAAAAAAGATAGTAGGTACCTAAAGTGTATCTGCCAGGTACTGAAGTAGGTACTGAACTAGTAGGAACTGACTACTAGGTACTGCAGGTACTGAAATGTATCTAGACTTAACTGACAAAACATATCTGCATTTGGCAGCCTATATAAAGCCTTAAACATATGCTAAAATGTAATTACCTCCCTTATTTGGGAATGAAAAACAAAAAAAAATCTTGAGAAAATGCAAAAGCCTAAGTTTAGTGAACTTGGAAAAAATCACTAATCGAAGCATTAATTATAAAGAGAGCAAGCACTTCAAGAAAATATTACTTTGATGGGAACAGATGACCAGTTACAAGAAAGAGTGATGTTTTGGGATCAAACTAGATAAAGAAAAGGATATGTATTTATCATTCCGGATATAAGGATATGTTTAAAATGACAAAGCAACAGTTTGAGTCAATACTAGCTTTTCTGCAGGTTGATTTTCACTCTAAAAAAAACCCTGCGGCCATCTGAACAAGGTCAGCATAGCACCAAGCCTGAGTCTGCCTTTGCGCGGGCTCCCACGCTCCGCTACCAGCACATGCTCGCTCACTTCAGTGTGCAAAATGAGCCCGTACCTGCTGTTACTACACTACGTAAAAATAAATATATACATACACACACACAAAGAAAAAAAGCACACCAAAAAACAGTCTTTGGTTCAAAGACTAGTCAATAACTGTTTTGTACAAAGTAGAACAAATCCTACTCTCAACTAGGGTTCTTAACTAAGGGATTCTAGCTCCTTATTTTATAATTTCTCTTCCTTTTTCCCTCTTTCCTTTTTTCCTCCTCTTCTCTTCCTTTGACTCTTTTCCAAGTCTTAAGACCTCATTCTGATAGAAATAGCAACATTTGGATTTTGCTTTTTTTATTTGGTGGAGGGACAGTTTTCTTTATGATATGGTATAGACCTACTGCTATATAAATTGACCTTCAACAAACTTAGTGTCAGTAACTGAAAACAGAAAATAAAGAGGAAAATAAAACCATAGCAGGCAAAGAGAAGCATTTTCAACAGAAAGAATGCTTGAGGGAAAAAAAAGATCACTTCAGTCTGCATAAAAGGACCTCAAAACTCTAGAATATCAATTAAAGGATAAACGATTTGGTTGCATCATTATCATAATGTGTTATTTGAATTTGAAAAGAAAGAAAGGTGTGTGAAGAGAGAAGCCCTTTGCCTCTTTCAAACAGTTTGCAAGATGAAATCAATAAAAACCTAGATTTGTTTGGAGAGAAATGACAATTTCCTACAATATTCCAGGGAAACACACTTGCACTAGATGGAAAATGTTATAGTCACTGAAAGAAAGGCCTAGCATTTGTATAAAGTCCTTTTGATTCAGTGAGAAAAGGACTTAAACCTCTGCAGTCAATTGCACTTACATGTGACAGGAGAGACATGAGAGAAAAAGAGCGGATTTAGAGAATGTAAATTTACATTTACAGAACGCAAAGAATACTAAGAGATCTAATACTTTGCAAATTAAACAAAACAATGTCCATGTAGTCTGTGTGAAGCAAAACAGAATTGTAAGCATTAAATAAATATGGTTCAAGCAACCTTTCATTTGCTTTTAATGAAATGGACTGTCAAAATTCCTTTTTTTTTTTTTACGGTAGGACTAGCATTAATGTCAGATACTACTGTGCCAAAACTTTCAAAAGCAACCAAGAGATTCCTTTTTTCCTGTTTTATCTACAGTTTTGCGGTATGTTTTTTTTTCCTTGGCCTAGCTAGAGAGAGGAGGGAGTTTTGGAAAAGAGGAAGCTTTCAAGCTGCTTCACAGTCTGACTTGATTACAGAATAAACAGCTGTCTGAAAATGTGCTATTAACTAGATAGAGGGCAATTTTTCCTTTTTCTCCCCACTGAACAGTCCAGAGGGGTCAGTACGCTAGCTCGGAGATAAGGGGAATGGACACACACACCTGCAACAACTTGTCGAATTCATCAAACTTATGAGCTTTTTTTTCTTTTTAAGACAATTTTGAGGTACCAGTGGGAGTCCATCACCCTATACAGATGCATACCTTTTACTTCAACTGCTTTTAAACATAGCAAATGTAAGCACACTTGAAAGCAACACTAATATTGTTTACATATAAAAGAGTTTGTATTTACGAGGAAGAAATAAGAGCAACAAATATAAATATGGCATACTAAAATGCCTCAGTTCCAACAACTCAATTCCAGGACTGGAAATAGCAACTACTGAATAGAGAGCAATTTAAAATTTCAATATTTGTATCATTTGCATATAAAAAGGTATAAGAACTTATTTTGGTGCTTCCTGGATCATAAACGCACATTGAGATAGTCTGCAAATAGACTAACCAATTTTTACTCCAGTTGACAAAACTACAGTGTTAACAGAATGGTGAGAATTCATTAAGACATCAAATTACACATAAGCTAAACTGAAACTTATAAAAATGAGGCACTAAGTTGGTACCTGTCTAGTAGCTGGTTTTTGGCCTTTCATAACAGACAACTATATTAAGATCTCGTCATTCAGCTGAAACCTGCTGACAAATGCTCCTGAAGAACACCCAGCAAACACCCTGTACAACACAGCAAAACCCCATCCAGAGGCGGAGCACAGCTGCAAGGACTGCTGCAATAAACACCTGCAAACAATAGAGCACCTCTGCTCATTTGAGGTCCACTTAGGCCAAAAGTGCTCCAGCTTGGGACAGAGCTAATGTTTTTGAGACTTAAAAATAAATAAGTAAATAAATAAGCCTATATTTACTATCAGAAATAATACTGGTAACATTAATGACTTGGAAAGATGCAGACATACTTTAAAAAAGGGAGGTGGGAGATGGCAGAGCCACCTCTTCTCCATTCCTCTCCATCAGGGGGAAGCTGGAACAAGCTGCAAGATGAGGTGGGTTTGGTAAGGGGAGCCACTTCTCAGAAAAGCCGCTTGTCTTCCCTTGTCTCATTTTTAACAAGATCCAGTGGATGCAGAGGGAAATAAATAAAAAAATGAGGTGTATAAAGATGGTTCTCAATACCACAGGAAGTAATTTCTAGAAATAAAAATGTAGTTTACTCCTCCTGAGGACTTGGCTAAATAGGTTTTACAAAACTTTTATGATTCTTCTTAAGCTCTGGGCTGTGTTCTTCAATGGTATGTTCCAACACAAAGTCTGTCACCCTGGTTAAAACAGTTGAAGGAGGAGGCTGTGGGCATGCAATCTCTGGAAAAAAGTTGTAATAAAAACTGTTTAAAACTGCATTTGCTGACGAAAGATTCAGAACTTCCTGCTTCCTCATTTTCCCATGTTCCTTAAATACAATCATCAAGAAATAAAGAGCACAGTGAGACAGAAGAGGGAAAAAAAAAAGGAAAAAGAAAAAGAAAATCCCCTGTTTTCACTTATCCCAAAGATGCCATGACATGCTGTAAGCATGATGTGCAATTTCACATGGTCCTTCTAAATCTTTACAGCCAAAGGCAGACACTGCTGATACCTGCCATGCCATCACACTGCCGGGCACTGAGTCCCCTGTGCAACCTGTCGCAGAATTAATCACTTTAACACTGGCAATGCCATGAGAAACACATTTTTTTCCAACCTTGGGCTGAACATAGACAAACTACATTTTTAAAATGGACAATAAAACAACAACAGAGTGAATTCCTTTGTATTGTGGTGATCTCCTCCCACTTAAATTCAGTTTTCTCTACCAATTCACAACGGAAAAACAGATTTGAAAGACACAAACTTTTCAGACAAAATGTCAACTCACAAATCTACTCTCACCTAGAAAGGAAATTTCTATCTGAAGTAATCACAGAGGGAGTATCACAAAGCAAATGAAAACTGTGGAAAGTGAAAATTGTCGTGCTGCATTAATCATGTGTAATACAGACTGTCCTGACAGCCACATCAATGAATTGATAGTTGTTCAAAAATATTCATTTTCAAAATCAACACACTGAGCTTGTGGTAAGAGACTAGTAATTATTCACAAATCTAACTTTTCTACATGACAAGTTTAAATCAAGCAAAACCACAATCACACGGCTTGTGAATGTAACTGCAAACAGGTTAACCAGGAACAAGAGCTGCTATAATTAAAGTGTCACCTTTCCCTTTAACTCAAAGAAAATAATTTGTAGTGCTCCATCTCAAAAGAAGTTAATGTTTTTCAAACCCGATTTCAACTTTTGGAAATTAGAGCTATACAATATTACTTGAGAGATAATAAAATTTGTCAGAAACAAATACTCCTAGAGTAGCATTGAATTAGGTGGAACAGAACCGCACTCCGGCGTGATGAACTGTAAGTATTGCAGGAGTCAATTGTTCCCGTAAATGCAGTCACAGCATACTAATGACTCGAGCATGCTACATTTGATACATAAAGAATGACATCATTAACACAGCTCCCAGATAAGAGACACATTTATTTCCAGCAGCAAGTCTTGAGTCAAGGTGTCTAAATCTTTCATCCGCCTTTTTGCCTCTTATTTATGCATCTAAATTTATCTTCTTTCAAAGTGAAGTTTCCAAAAAATACTGCGGAGAGATGTGGAGAGATAAAAACATGTTTAATTCAAGAACAGCCCATTAAAGTTTCTTTTTGAACTACTAGACAAAAATGAAATACTGAATTTTTGCCTGCAATTTGTTTAAAAAATATAGAAACAATAATACTGTAGAATGAAAAATCTGAATTCTTCAAATAGCATCCTAAGAATCTCATTTATATATATAGCTATTCTCCAATGAATCTGCATAGCTAATATTCTCAGCTGAAAGCCATCTGAAATCAGCCACACTTTACAGATCGAAAATGCCTGTATCACCACAAACACAAATCTCTATTCTTCTTAATGTTCTTTAATATGCTCTATCACTTCAATCACCCTATTCATCTTTCAACGAGCTTCCTGTACTGAATAAAAAGCAGAAACTCTTCTACCCGCAGAAGCGTAGACATTGCATGAAACTTGAAATTAGCCTGTAATCATCCTATGTTTTGTTTCTCGTGCTTTACTGGCAAATAGTCTAGCAGTGACAAAAACAGTCAGCTTGCATTGTTTCTTTGCATAACTCCTCTTCCTCAATAATCTACTTGCAGTTGCTCCCAAAAAACTGAAGTTTAAGATAACTACGTTCAGCTCCGGCTTGCAGCCTTTGACCAGTTTCTAAAGTACAAGCTGTAGTTTCTTCTTCTTCACAGGACCAGGGCAAATTAGTAGCAGATTTGGAGTTGGCTTAAAATGAAAAACCTGTTTATATAGCAACTTCCGTTATTATGCTGCCACGCTTAACTTTAGGGAAGTGGCACATACATTCCCACATATCTCACTCCTGTTCCTGCAGTCCAAGATGTCGCTGAATCAAAGGCCACTTCCATGATAATGCAAAGACATGGAAGTGAAAATAGAAAAAACACATTAAATTCTCAGTTTAGACTTTTTTTTTGTCTTTTTTCTTCTTTCTTTTTGCCTTCAGTTGCAAGGGAACGAGCTTTACGGAAACAACGGCGTGAGCTCAGAGGAGCCCGGCCCTGACGGGGCGCGCACCAAGCAGAGCCAGGGCAGCTCATCTGCCAGGTGCTCCCGCAACGTCGCGGTGCCTGAAAGCACCAGCGGCACCTCCAGAGGCAAAGGAGGCCTCCGAAGCTCCAGGGAACTCCACATGCATCCCATACCAGGAATATGGAAGGATGAAAGCCTCTCAGGATGGCACAGCCCTAGGTGATATTACCATAAGGCCTGTTACAGAAAAACCTCTCTTCTAAAGCATGGCCACATCCTCTGCTTTCCGTTTGCATAATGGCACAAATGCCAAGGTAACACTACCCAGTTTTCAAATCCCCTGCCCAGATTTCTTCTATTTTTTCCCAGGAGATGAATCAACCACCTGTTTGTGCAAGCAAGTCCCTCGTGTCAGTGAAGACAGTACCACAAACAAAATAAAAAGACAACTCCAGCAACTTTTCTGTAATAGATTATCGGCAACAGCCCTCCCAAGCAAGCCAAGGTTTCTGTAGTAGAAAAACAGAATTAGAAAGGGAAAGAACATTTACAATAGTAAATTTTACGTACAGTACAAACTCATTCAGCCTAATTTATCAGTGGTGTAGTAGGTCTACACCTGCACAAGGACTTAGACAGTCAAACCTATAACCAAGTATATACTGAAAGTAGTATATAATTTCAGATTTTTTAAACCAAATATTTTTCTATTTCAATACCAAACTTATTAAATCTCATTAAATACACTGCAATACTCATTTAGTATTGAAAGTTTGTCATAAATACTTCAAAATCTGAAGACAATATAATCTGTAAGCAACAGGAATAGCACAGTGCTTTTCAGTTGTATAGTTATGGGAGGTCTTTTTTGTTATTTAAATACAAGGAATACTGATCCCCAAAATATCTCCTAAGTTATAAAATTTTTAAGAAGTTCTTATGTGCAGTAGACTACTAAAAATGGAGAAAAATGGTAATACATATACATATTCAGAAATCCATAAAAGATATTTTAAAATATATGACATGAATATTTCCTTAGAAACGCCAAGCTATACTGAAATTTTCAAATAACATTTCATTCTAGAAATTTCCTACATCTTCATGAAATAAGAATTATAGTCATGGACTCATTCAACACAGAATTTTAAACAATATGTATTAAGAAGCATCCGATCTAAATAATACCAACAAATAAGATACATATTCTCAACATTCTTAAATTGCTCTTGGTATTTTCAAGAGGCTGCACAACACTAACAGCTATCAGAAGTAATGCTAAGGAGCATTTGCACACATAAAATTCATATGACTTCAATATACTCCAAACTTTTGGGTTTCTTTTTGTGAATTTTGAAGAACAGTTACCCATCCTAAGCGTTAAAATGCATTTAACAATTTTAAGGAACATAAAAAACAAGGGCATTTTAAAGGCAGTTTCCAAACATGAAGAGATTTGTAAAGTATTCTGAACCTGTGCCATTCTTCTGTAACAAACTGGAAGCAAGTACATTTTTGGGGGTGCTTTTTAAGCACCAAAAAGGATATAAAATATCCAATAGGATATAAAGTATGCTCTGTCCCTGGAGAGGCAAGGGCACGGGCAGCACCACCTCTGCAGCAGCAGCAGGAGCAGCGAGCAAACCAGCCGCTCGTACAAGCACTGCTGCACAAACGCTGCTACAATCACACCGCCCGGGCAGGTCTGCAGGAAACGCAGAGCGCTCCTTACACCGCGACTCAGCCCCGTATTAGAGCCACTTGCTCGCATTCAACACAAGTAACCAAGACTTGCTTTTGAGGGAGGGGCCCGCTTAAGAAAACAGCAGATATATCTTGACAGACTAAGGACACCTCTTAAAAGTTCACAATTGCGCATACAAGGGCAGCTCTGTGTGCAAGGGGAAGCAGGTATCGTCTCTCCCGCCTGACAGGCCTCTTTTCACATCTTAAGTTCACTGCATACTGAGCTTTGCTCACCAACTCAACATAAACCGTTTTTAGCTTTTTTTTTTTTTTTAAAGCACCCTTATGTGCAGATTTAGATGATAAAGCTCAGAAAACCATTGAAGCCAGTGCATGGAAGGGGAGCAAGGTATAGATAGGGTGAGCAGTTCCTTGTGACAGCAGCAAATTGCTGGACAGAACTTGGCTTTCGCATACATGGTAGTTGGTTTTTCCACAAGTAGCTGATAAGGCAACAGATATTTTTCCACCTTTTACAGCATACAGCTCTCAAGAGACAAAAGAAAAAGCAGCTACACAAGCCAACCAGCCTTTCGTGTGGCCCTTGCCAGCAACACCATTTTATTTTGGAGTATTTGTGTGCATTTGTTTCATTCTCCATTTACCACTCCACAGCCCAAAAGAAACTCCAAAGCCTCCATAGCTTAACCCTCCAAACGGCAATAGCCTTTTGAAATTCAAGTATTAGTTTAATAAAAATATTAAAAGTAGCAGCCATACTTTGTATTTACCCTTCAGATTATCATTGCATCTTCGCCCATCTTAGTTTATACACAGCCCTCAGCCATCTTTTCTAGTCCTAAGCATGTGATAAAAAAAGCCTTAAGAGAAATACTTCCCAGTGATCTGGGATATTTTTCTGTAGCATTTTCATCTCAGATGAAAAAAAAAAAGAAATCATAGTTTATGCAGAAAACATGCCCACTCCATTCTGAGATATTACTAACACAGGTAGCTGCTAGGACAGCAGCGCCAGCTTGCAGTAACAACGTTTCTGCTAAGGTTGATTTGGTTAGTACTCGCAAGTCAACGTTCCCAACAGACATGTATCTATCTCAAACATTAAAAAGTCTGTATGTTGTTAAATAACTTTACATTTCTATAAAACAGCAATTTCTGCCTTATTTCGGGGGGGCGGGGTAGTAACCTTAGACAGACATAATCTTTGCATGCAGTGGAGCAACGAAATCAGAAGAAAGGCACAAGCTGGTGTTTATAGATGTCACCAGCAAGACAGGTTTTAAGGAAACTCTTGCACAGAGCAGGCAATAGGTGTTCAGACTGATGAGGTATTCAGATTCAGGCCAGGTTGAGTTTGAGGGGAGGACTCTGAAGGAGAGTTTATTGAGTAGTAGTATTCTGAACAGAAGGAACAATGGTAGTTGAAAGACTATCAAGCCCTACTGCAATGAAGGCAGGAGTTTCCAGGATAAAGAAAGCATCTACAAAAGCATATATGGATGGTAAATTCCAAGTGAAGGAGATGGAAATCCATCAATGAAACATAAATTTTAAAAAAAAAGATATGCATCTGGACCAGTGACACTGTAGTTGAATTTAAAGTGAGATAATTTAATCTCAGCTTGAAAGAAAACAGTGTTTCACATAGCTAGTGCAGCTCATTCTCCATGCCCACTCACTTTGCCCTGTAACCCATGTGCCAGCAACATTCTTGGTCAAGACAACTACGCTACAGAGCATCTCCAGATGCCCAGAAAAGGGCATAAAACTTGATTTGAATGCAGATACTGCTCTAATGGTCACTATAGCAGCATAAGGAGGGGAAGGAACAGAATTTTGCACAACTTCCTTCCATTACAGCTAAGAGCAGGGCAGTTTTGACCTGATAGTTTTAGTGAAGTTCTTTGTAGAAGCAAAGGGTTCGGATTAGTCTTCGTAAATTAGACAAGTTCATTTACTTAGCTTCATGAAAAGTTGAACTCAAAGAGCATGTAAACAGAATTATTGCCTTCTTCCTTTTTTCCATAATCTTGTCTTTGTCTCATACAAATAAAAGTATACTTGTATCGTTTTTTTAAAAAAAAAAAATAAATCTTCGATGGATGCAAATTACAACCATCAAAAAAAAAAAAAAAATGACAGTAGTAGTTTTAAGGACTTGGTTCAAATCCCCATACTTGTGAGCTCTTTCAGCAAAAAGTATCACAGCTCCCTGGGAGCAATATTATCAGTTTTGATTTGTTGCTTATCCTTATGTGAATGGCTGCAGAACTTTACCAAGTACAACACAGGTCAAGGTGACAACTTAACAAATGAAAAACATCAAGTGATTCACCTGGAGTTTGCCAGTATTCCCTGCTACCATAGAGTACGGCTAAATCAAAATAAAAATAAAAAGACAACAAAAAAGCCAGGAAGTCTACAGAAATGGAAGCTTTTTGTTGCAATTCAATTTAGGCAATTTCAAACTAATATTTCTACTAGCATATGTTCTATAGAAACACACTCCAGATTGTGTAAAGCCTTTTTCATTCTAGTATCAGAGAACTGTGGAATGATACCCAGTTACCATTGACTCAAGCAATAATATTGGTATTTCAAGCAATCAAAAAGGCTCCATATCCCACTACCAATCCCTCATCACCAAGCTTTTAATCAGATTAAAAGCTTTGATAATTCAACAAAATGTGAGTGCCTACACTCTAATTTAACTCAATATTTATAATGTCCTGCACAGAATATATAAATCTAACCTATATAAACAAAATTAACCTTATTGGTTAGTTTAGTAATGTCTAATCATTTTAGTAAGCAGATTGAGGCATGAATTTGTGTAAAATTTATTATTTACAGGAATCCAAGAAAAAAAAAATTGACTGTACATACATCCTTTTCAGTAGTTACATGATACAACAAAGGTTACTATAACTTCACAGTAAAGGCCTTTTCTGAGGTCACTGTTATTTCAATTTTCTATTTATTTGATTTTACGTACATTCATTCCTTAAACATAAAATGTTAAGAGCTCAAATTGAACCATATACAACAGTAAAGAAATTGTACAGTTGTATTCAGAGTTGAGTCACTAATTAGATTTTTAACTTTGCATTTGCAGTTCAGACTGCTTAATAAAAGAAAAACATTGCATAATCCAGAAATACTCTAGAAACAAGACTTGTTTCTGTAGTGTCATTGCCTCCAGTATATATTCAAATTATATTATCCAATGGTCCTTGATAACTATACAGAGAGCATAACACGACTTGCACTTAAAATTTGCACCTTGCTGTAATTTACCTTCCCTCATTGCCACATTACCTCCATCCATTACATCTGAATTTTTAGTGTCTCAAACACAAGTACTGAAACTACTACAGTACATTGTAAATCTGACATACAATTTTATTAACATGCCTGTCATCCACGTGCAGACATTAGCAGCTACCGCCTAAACACATTGATAAGTGTATCTAATCTTCTTTAAATCATATGCAAAAAAAACTATTACCTGCAGGTATCAAATGAATAATCATCTCTGAGCACACACTCACTGACCCGAGGGTAGAAACAAGGTAGAAACAAATTTGGATAGGCCTCCTCTCAAATCCTATTTTACTCCATACTTCAATTTACTTTGAAGTTATATTAATTTACAAGGTATATATTGAAGGTTTCCATGGGTATGATATATCTGGTGCAAATAGTAGTGCCATAAATTAAAAAATTAGTAGCGATGTAATTACCTAATATTGTATAAAAATGAGAATTTTTTAACCACAAGTTAGGTAGAACCTACCTAATCTACACATTACCTAACAAGAAAAGTCAGAAAACATAACAAATGCAAAATACATATTACAACTCCTATTCTTGGTTGCTTGAAAACTGCATGACAAAAGCCAGCTCAAAGTAGTCAAGAGTTTTTTTAAGGAGCTCAATAATTGTAGTACCAGTGGGTTTGTTTGTTTGTTTTTGAAGTACAGAATAGTGAAACCATACAGGTGACCTTATTGTTAAGCCATAGTACTTACACATACAGTCGGCATTTGGAAGTAGTACATACAACTAACATTACAGGAAAATTACAGTCTGTACAGTCTTTCTGCACAGCATAAAGAAGCTAAGCTAGTATGTATAAAAACACTGAACTCAGGGTTGGCAGTGGGACATGGAGCCATTCACTTCTAGCAGTGGCCCAGGTCTGCAATAACTGGAGTTACATCATTTAACAGATGCTCTGTAGTTTTTAACCGAAATGAGTTGGTGCTTTCAGTCCAGTTCTTTTGTTCTTTAAGGTGCTTTTGTAATGTGGATATCTATCCACTATCCCAAACGGGGACTCCTGCTGGCAGCCCGAGTACGGAATGAGTGAGCATGGAGAGTGAACAAGCCTGTCAGCCCTCCTAGCTAGAGGCCCTCGCTAGGCCAGGGTGTGCAGCACTGTGGTGGGGCAGGGCGGTGAAGCTTGTACTGCTGCTACTCATGCTGTACCTGTTTGGTGGACAAAAAGAGGACTTCAGTTTCCAGTGCCGTCAGCCTCAAGAGTTCACAAACACCAAATTCTTCTTAAAATAAAAATATCTTTCACCCAAAAGTTGTCTATTTGAGACTTCAGATTTGGGTGGAGAAAGACAGGAAAGTCATACAATGGATCAAAGCAATCAAACCGTTAAAGAACAGTAAGGAAGCATATCACACACATCCCCATAAGAACATACATAAAACAATAACAACAAAAAACAACTTAAATAGAAAAGTTTTAGTGATACAATAGTTGAACCTTCCCCCTTCACAATTTTTTTAAACAATACAATATGAAAAATTACTTTCTAAACAGGAGAAGATGCCACTTTTAAGCTCAAAAAGTGGTATTTCGCATTGAGCCAAGAAGTGTTACTTTATCATGGGTTCCTAATTCCTCTGACAGCAAGGGCTTAAACAGAACTACTTCAAGTCTCTGACACATGCTTCTGAAAAATAACTGGAACACTCAAGATAACACAGATTTTAATGCACTGCAATTATATGTTTCTTAACTTACACTGTAACTTAAAGCAGCTACCTGGTAAGAGTACATATAATTAGTTTACTTCAGGAATCTAAATTTGTAAAAGCAAAGTTGAAATCTAATCAGGGGTTACTTTTAGAAAATCCTCTTGCCGGTACTTGGCCAGAAGTTTTCCATGCTACTAGAAAATTCTAGGAAACTTATTCTGGGACTTTAATGAATCACAAGTGCAAAACCGTGTTGCCACAGGTGACCTTATCTAGGAACAGGTAAAAAATCAAGTCAAGGAATGGTAGCTGGTTCCTTCACAAATTTTCCTCAGCGTCCCAGGTAGCACTTAGCTTTGACTCACTTGTTTTCCACTCCACGTACGCAGCAGAGCGGTTCTTTTCCATCCTACACCTAGGGCTCCTGCTTTGAAAGAGCATCTCAGCCTGCGGCCTCCTTCCGCCATGCTTGCCAGAGGGGCCTGCACACAGCACGATGCTTCCAGCGCCCCAGGAAGACCACACGGAACTACAGTGCAAGAGTTAAAACGCTATGGAGCTGAGTGAGCCTTACTACGTGCTCACTGCTAACATCCCAAAGGCATCTGGGACTTCCTGGATAGCGATCCTGGCAGCGGGACGGGACAGAAAACAGGGAATGAAGTGCCAGTGAAAGAGGCAGGAGTTACCTGCTGCGAACTACCAAAGGCCCCACGACCTGTTTACCACCAACTACCAAGCCAATATCGCCACCTAAAGGTGGATATGAAGCAATGCCTTTACCGATACGTGTTTTTAATCAGAAACCTTTTACTGAGCAGTGTGATGCCTCTACAAGAGTACCTCAAAAATATCTCAGAAAATAGCTATTCATGCATAGGCACATAAAAAAAATAAATAATACACATACACCCTCAACTAGACTATTAAGAACAGCATTACAGAAAGAAACTGCTGAGCTGATTAAAAATGCAAAAATAGTTGCAAAAAAAAAAAAAAAAAAAAAAAAGATCAAGTTGTTCAAAGGAAGGCAGCATTAGTTCAATTACTCAAAGGAATTGTCCAAACAACTTCACTGTGCTACAAAAGCAAATAAACTCCCCCATGAAACTCTCCATGAAAGGCGATTTTTCCACATATAAGTTTTAACACAGTAACTCAATACAGTTCCATTTTTAAAACACTGAACATTATTTTTACAGTAGGTTTTTAGTATGTATCATGCTTGCCAAATTAAACTGAGAGACCATTTCCTTATAACTAAGCATGCCAATGTTATCTCCAAAACATTTCCGAGCCAATTCTGTGAAACAGAAAGCTCTAATGTAATCCCCAACAGCACATTAAGTACTACTGCCCAAAGACACGATACCCAGTAGAGATATCAATTCCAGTATTGTTGTCATTCTCAAGGTTTTTCCATATGTTATAACAAGAAAAGTCATATATGGCTTCTCTACCTAAAGGGAACACCAACACACATTTCTGGAGACCACAGCATTTAAACAGAACTGTTTAAAGGTAAAACTGCAACAGCTCCAGTCCTTCCCTAGACCAAAGCAATCCAATAAACAAGTTACAAAGCATTTTAGAAAAGTATTTTACAATGAAGATAGAAAAGAACTTCTTTGCTTAAAGGATCTGCTCCTCGGAGAAATTTCAAAAATTTTACATAAAAATTTCAACAGTGTATTGGGCAGAGAGGAACCTGATGAGGTTCAACAAGGACAACTGCTGGGTCCTGCACCTGGGCAGGAATAACCCCAGGCACCAGCACAAATTAGGGGATGACCTGGTGGAGAGCAGCTCCACAGAGAGGGACCTGGGAGTCCTGGTTGACACCAAGTTAACCATGAGGCAGCAGTGCCCTCGTGGCCAAGAAGGCCAATGGGATCCTGGCTGCATCAGGAGGATGTTGCCAGCAGGTGGAGAGAGGGGATCCTGCCCCTCTGCTCAGCTCTGGGGAGGCTGCACCTGGAGTATTGGGAGCAGTTCTGGGCTCCCCAGGAGAAGAGGGACAGCGGAGAGTCACAAAGATGATTAAGCGATGGGAGCATCTATGGAATGGGGAAAGACTGAGTGAGTTGAGCCTGTTTAGCCTGGAGAAGATTGAGAGAGGATCTGATCAACATGTACAAATACCCGACAGTACAATGTAGGGAGGATGAGGCCCAAATGTTCTTGGTGGTGGTCAGTGACAGCATAAGGGGTACTGGGCATAAGTTGAAACACAGGCAGTTCCATCTCCATGTGAGGAGGAACTTCTTTCCTGTGAAGGGACAGAGACTTGGAACAGGCTTCCCAGGGACATTGTAGAGTCTCCTTCTCTGGAGATCTTCCAAACGTGATCCTGTGCCACTAGAATGAAGAAAGTTTTAAGGATGGAGGAGTACAGAAAGTCTAGAGCTAATTCTTCTAGCTCTAAAATGGAGCCCCCCAAACCAGTTATACTCTAATCATCAGGAAAGTTGACCCGCCACTTAAACAAAAAACTTTGCCTGTTTGTTTGTTTTTCAGGTGTCCAGACTTTCTCTTCGGCTGCGCTACAGTTACTGCTTGTTCTGTATTCCCTTAAAAAGGGATTACAAAACCTTTCACACCTTTCAGAGTTCCATTGGCCCAAGGAAGCCAGAAACAAAAGAGCATTTCTTGACAATTCACATAAAGTGCAGCCCCATTCCCATTCCATTCCTCAGTCCAAGTACTATATTTACGTATGGAAGATTTCAATTTTTTGACTGAAAATGGACAATGTTTCTTTGGGTTGGAGGGAATGAGAAAGCTTTGCGGAAGACTGGTAAAAGTCAACAGTGGTACTTGCAAATTCATCTTCACCAACTGCATATATTAATAATTAATGCAAAGGTAAAGGTAAAATTCAGCCTCATAGTCTTAAATGCCAGCAAAATCCATAGAAACATGACAAGTCCAACTAAACTCAAGCAAGAAACAAGGGAATTTCCTGGTTTCATCTGGAGTTCTGCAGTCGGCTCTTCCATTTACTCTGTATCCCTGGGAGATGGTTAGAATATATCAGAGAGCTTGGGAGCAGATAAGGAAGGATAACTCGGTGATCTGACACACCTCTAAAGGCCGGTAAAATTATTTATTTTCACTAGGTTCTCAACTTGTACAAGATGCTAGAGAAAGAAGATAGTTATTCATCTGTTCAAAAGATAAGAATAAACATTTTAAAGGAATTTAAATACAGTATAAACAGTTATGAACACAACCACTACTCTCAATATTAACTGTTTCATGCGTCCTTTCCACCTCTACTTGTAATTTTCAGTTGTTACTATTAAGTATTCAGCATGTCAGAGTAAGGGAAAGAAACAGATTCTCTACGAAACGCCTAGCATGTTAAGCCACCAAAACAAATTCGTTTGTCTCTGCTGCTGCTCAGGAGGCTAATAAGAGAGTTACTAAGCAACAGAAGCAGCAACTGAACCGCACTCACTGGTCCCCACTTCCCTGTAAAATAGCAGCCACAAAAGCATTACTCAGCTGCTGGTCACCTCTCTATTCATGTGTTTTCAGTGCACAGAAAGCATTAGTCTGAAACAAGCCCACATGTAAAACCAGCCATCATAATGGCACCAACTATGATGAGCTACAGCTTGAGGCCAGTAGATACTGCCTATAAGATTCACCTGGTTTTGAGGAGTATGAAAAATGGGAGGGGAAAAAAAAAGGAAACTCTGAAGGCTTCACCTATAATATTCACAGGGAAGACATAGAAGCTATTTAAGACAGGCAAGGAGGCTCACCTTCTTCCTAGACTGACAACCAACAAACTTCAACTACTCGAACCATGTCTGCAAATAATACGCATTGTGACAATATATTTATGTTCTTCTGTGATGGAAATGTATTTAATTCAGAGAATGATTACTTGCTTTAAAAATAAAACACATTTCACCAAATCCGCTTCTCCACCAATACTGTAATAAGTAGGAAGTGATAAAGCAAATACTAGCAGTGGTTTTAGTAGCGAAGGCAGTCTTAAAGACAAAAATAATTAACAGAATTCAACACAGTAAGCAACTGATTAGCGTTTGTCACCAACCACTAATCCCCTTTAAAATAACTCAAAGGTACCAACCAATTCTTCTCCTATTTTAGGAGGAGAAAATTCTCACTTTACAACTGCCTGAAAACTTACAGTTGTCTTGGTCCACAGACGATTATGCATCCACAAGACCAACGTTTGAGAGTCCCCTGCCACGAGGCAAGAGAGAGGCTGGCAATTTTATCATCGACTGGAATCACCTGCAAATCTTGCTTTGTTCTGTATGTTCCGCATTGTAGAACGCTGCGACAGATACGCTCCTTTCCCAGCTCAACCTGACCTGTTCCTTACATGCAGCCCTGTCCAGTTGCTGACCACCAGCAATTTATCTAATCCTGGTAGGTGCCACCATTCTGATTTCTTCTCCCACTTAGACTCAACATAACAGTCCTGAAGGCTG
>JAUBOD010000613.1:149923-160490 GCA_032353885.1 Nothura maculosa | reverse complement strand
CTGAACCTCGTGACCCAACGGGAGGGTATCCCGAGATAATTGTGCATTATCTTGGGCCTCCATGCAGTAAATAATAATTGACCTTGCCACAGAATCTCGTGAAATCATTGTCCATATTAATAAATCCTATTATTATTTCTTTCGTACGAGTGAAGTGCATTTTGTCACTCTCCACTCACCCCCACCATCACTCGCTCCATGACAAATGCTTAACAGCTTTACAGTTTTTCACATTTATCTCATCTAGTCACATCTAGACTTTAAGAAGTTATATTTGGATTTTATGATTTCAAACCAAAGCTCCCATAAATTTATTTTTCCAGATTATTAAGGTATGTCAGAAAGGTTAAATGAAGAAAAAACAGGATTTTGATAAATTACTTGACAAACTTTTTAAAAAAAGGAAACAGAACTGTTTTCAAAAAAGTAGGAGACTATTTCTACTTGAAAACACATTATGACATTTCCAGTAACAAAACACCAAACAAAGCATGCAAGTGAAGAGTATATTCCTTTTTCCTTTTTTAAAAATTAACAGTTGAAAAAAGTCATAGCAAATATCTTCATTTTTTTAAAACACTGCTTTAAAAAAGGTATTTGCTATGATTTTTTTCAACTGTTAATATAAATTGCTTTTGAGATAGCAAAGCCACAGGATTTTTTTGAATGTTAAAAACTGAGATGACAACTAGTTATACTTGATTTCAAGCTATAAAGAGAGATTACAAACTTCATTGGTGGCAACAACTGCAAGACCTACATAAGAAAGGTTAAATTACCACCTTATCCATATATTTCATAACAATCATGCACTTACCTAGTCATTTATATAAATGTATACACAAGTGTATTCTCTTTTATATACAGAATATTCATGCATAACTTGACAACCTTTCATGTACAATGATTGAGATTTTGAAGGTGCACAATATTTTTTTATGTTCTTTAAGCATTAATAACACTATAGACTTTCCTATATTCCTCCATTTTTCCGAGGCCTCTCAAAGAAAGAGCGAAAACATTGAATGTTGATAGATTTTAGGGATTTTTTCATTGATAAGGATTTTTAATTCATATCTCTGTCACCACTGATATCTCTATTTGAAGCCAGATATCAAATGGCTCTAGGACACACTATGTCGTTTTCTTACAAACACAACTTATTTGTGTTGGTTGTGATTAGCAGTTTTCAAAGCAGGGGTCACAACCCTGACATGACCTGAAAGATAAAAATTAAACCACAAGCAAACTTTTGTACTTACAAGAGCAGGAAATGAAGAGTTTAACACATTTCTCAAGTATACTATTTAGTAGACACTGGCTTTGACCTTTAGAACCTGTCACTTCTGAGACTGTATATATAACTAGGACACAAGTGATTTACATTACTATTTAAGAAACATCTTTCTTTTAATCAGCATTATCCGACTGCAGTATTATATCCTGATAAGGAAGCAACATATTTCAAGAAAAGATAAACAGAAGTTTTTATTTGCAGTCACGAAATTCTTCTCTAAGTGTTGAACAATTTTTTCCTTAGATTAACATATTGGTAAAAAAGATATATATACACACAGACATTGTGCGTGGACTTGGGATGCGTATGAATTTTGACATGTGTTGAATCCATCTCCAAGGTATCTCTGTAGAACCTAAATTCCTTATACCCAAGACATTAAGCAATTGCCATGAAAGAAGCAACCATTGAGAAGGAAGTTCTGAACAAAGAACAAAGTTCTGACAATGAAAATGGGGTTAAGAAAAAAAGATGATGTGTACTTACTAATTTGTTTTCTTGCATATATATTCTTTGTAGCTTCAGACATCCTTTAGCTATTATGATCATTCCTTCGTCTGAGATCTTGTAACATTGCCCAAAATGAATGTCTTTCAATTCTCTGCACTTCGAACCCAGCTGCAATCAATTAAATCAAAGATTTAAGATTGAGCAGTTAAAAACTAAAAACATATAAAATTTTAAAACAAAAAGCACATACCCACACACAACCCCTCAAAAGGATCTGACTTAACAATAAATTCTGGGAGTTAAGATTTGGATATTTTATTCTCCTTTAAGAGGCATCTTAGCCTGCAGGTTTTATCAGAACTACAAGCAACTAGGAAAATTTATGATTATAGACATGGTGGAATGCAGTTACTTACTACAGTTACTAAATAAGGAGCTAAGAGCAGCACTTAAGCCCTATAAACAAATTGGTTCCTATCTTACAAGTTAGTAATACCTGCATGCTAGAAAGGGACAGCAGGTTTAACAATTATTTCAAGGCTTTTCCTTAAATGTGCTTTTAAGATAACAGAGTTGATGAGACTTTCTAGTATGTCCAACAAACAGGCTCGATCACTTTCTGCTTTAATGATGCAAATAAGAGTTACACTAACACAGGTTTCAAAGAGAAACTAAGTACAGGAAAACCTGACAAACAGTCAGAGTAAACTGCAGCATGGCAAACTGGAGATTTTATTTTATAAGAGATTGTTTAATTCCTGGATTGAAGTACATATACTCTCTACAAGGAAGAATATATTGCCATAAGCATAGTTTTCCAAGTAAAAGAGGTAATTAAATTTTGATTATATTCTAAAAAATAAATATTTTTGTAAAAGCATTTTCTTCCACTCTTTCTTTATACTTGAAAAAAAAAGTTGGAAAATAACAGATTTACAAAATAAATTTCAAGAATTGATGGTTACCTGCTTTAGGCCTTCATCCGTGAGTCTGTCTTGATTCCCTACATGCACTTTCTGAAGAAGGGGACACTGAGAGGCAACTGCAATAATGGAGGTGTCAGAAAGCTGTTTACACCTATAGGCAGTATACCTTAGGAGTCCAGGACATTTAAATGCTAATACACATACTCCAGTATCTGACACATTGCGACAATCAGAAATATTGATTTCAGTAATATTCTGGCTTCTTGATGCTATCTTTTCCAGCAGCTCATCGGTAACCTAAAAATAAACAAAGAAAACCACACCTGACATTTATTTTTTCATTAACATCTATGCCTCATTCACACAAAAAGTAGTACTTCCATGTGGTATTTGCATAAACTAAGAGATTAAGAAAATATTTATCTTCTGAGATAAGAATAGACTACTGTAAGATTTATAGTTAAGCTCAAGGAGGTTTGCTCTGGTTCTTAGAGAGAGCCAGAGCATACCCTAGATCAAGAATTCTCCATCCTTCAGAAAAGATTAGCTTGCCCTTCTATACGAGTAGTCTATTTATCCAAATAAGATAAAACTTACAGAGGTAAGAGGTTATATTTCTCAGAAATATGAAGAATTCTTGCTTAGGTTTTGGCAATCATCCAAAACCAGGTGCCAACCAATATAAAATACTGCAGTGATGCAAGTACCAATGGACTTGTTTAAAATGGAAGAAAAAGTAACCTAAACGTCACTAGACAAAAAAAAAAAAAAGGAAAATATGATTATAAAGGAGTGAAAGCATAACTAAAAAGTGTAAGTATCCTCAAGTTACTTGTAAGAGGAATAATTTTTAAGTAACTGTAAAAAATGAAATATTTGAATAACTAAAGTGTTAGCCATGAAAGGCCATTAAATCAAACATCTAGTCACTGTTTTTTCACAGAACTCCTTCAAAGGATAAATCATCCTATCCTGCTTTTATTTGAGCACACAGTAATTAATTAATGTACCAATAATTTTAAGAAGATGCCGATGACACAAAGCAGGCAGGAAATAAAGACATTCTTCAAGCTGAAGCTTATGAGTTACAAATTAAAACAAGTAGAACATAAAGCTTGTAACACAGAATGCATAATCTTTAAATTGAGGAAGTTACTTGCTTTCATAAAGATTAGTTTTCAAAATCTAAGGTGCTTTACACTGAAACTCTTCCAACAAAGCTGAATAAGATCATCTGCCACTTGGGATAGGCGATATCTTTCTATAAGCCTGAAAGAGGCAAGATAGACTAACGTAACTTCCTTCTGTTTTCATTTCTTACAGTCAAGAAATAAACACTCCGTGTTACACTCCATGTTCCACTAATAAGAAGTCTACTCCTAGAGCAAAGACAGATTTGACACATAGCACTTGTGCATTTCCAGGCTAGACGTCTGTGAAGAAGACGCCCCTCGGACCTAGGTGACCTGGGTTTTTTTTGGAGTCACTGCAGAAGAATCAGGGGGTCTCTCATGGTGGTTCCCAATGTGCCTCTGAAGCATTATTTAACAGCAACTCTCCAAGCAGGGGAGCTGACGAGGACCTGACACACACTGCCCGACCTACAAACCATTTCAATCAGCACTTGTCCTCTCCCTGGGTGATGAGGGGCATCAGCCCACGTGCTGCTTGAACTACCACACTTAACACACGTGATCTCTATCCCAAAGAATTAAACCAAGTATTCAGATGCTTTCAGCCCCTAGTTTAAAAGGGCTCTGAAAGCACTGAGGCCCTCATAAGCTTGTTTGTCTTTGATCAGACGCGTGGAGAACAAATTCCAAGATATCCAAAGAAATTTGATAATGAAGTCTTCATACCTGTTGACGACTACTGAGATCCAGCTGCTTCCAAAACTGAAAATCTAAACACAGGTCACGCCAATATTTACAGACTAAAGACGCAGAAAGGCAACGCTCATTCAGGGATAAATTGGAAAATATCTGTAAAGAAAGGGAAAAGAAATGTGTTTGTCAGGAGAAGTAATCTTATTAGAAAAAGCATTACTTATTATAATAATGTCTTGTATAAAGCAAAAATATATTGGTATGTACTGCAGCACACACTTCCAGAATTTGCTCCATCAAGATTAGCCAAGAGCAGTAATAAAATGCTCGGCTGTGACGGAAGCTTAGGCCATTACCAATACAACTGCTGAAACAGCACAAGTCTCTACAATCATCATTTTATTTATTTTTAACTTAACAAAAAAAAAAAAAAAAAAAAAAAAAAAAAAAAGGGCACTAAACCATCAGCATGCAGTACGTGTGGAGTGGGAGGTGAGGGAAAAGGCAGCCCAAAGACCTCAAGAGCAAGCCCGTGTCACGCAAGAAAGGAAAGAAAGGAAAGCACAGCCTTTGCATTTTACACCCAAAGATTCCAAGTGCTTCAGGTCTACAGCAGCCTGCAAGGAGGGGATTAATCGTGACAATGGCAGGCTCACATGAATTCCTGTTCTATGCCTTTTCTCAGAAATACTATTACAAATTGATATCAAAAGAAGGGCTATCAAGATCATTGAAGGATCTGAGCAAAAACACTTAGAAATGAAAACTCTTATACATTACACTCAGGACACTAGAAGCTTAACATTTCCACATCACTGAAAAGGAACACAAATTTTGGGATAAAATAAATAAATAAATAAAATCACAGTATCACAGAATGTTTAAGGTTGGAAGGGGCCTCTAGAGATCATCTGGTCCAACCCCTGCTCCAGCAGGGACACCCAGAGCACAGGGCACAGGGCGGCATCCAGGCGGGTTTGGGAGATCTCCAGAGAAGGAGACTCCACAGCCTCCCTGGGCAGCCTCTGCCAGGGCTCTGGCACCCTCACTGTAAAGAGGTTCTTCCTCACATGGAGGCAGTTGCCTGTGGTACGACCTATACCCCTTGCCCCTTGTCCTATCACTGGCCATCACTGATCATCAAAATCTATAACACTAAGGATAAAATGTAGATAGCACAAGCACACACACTAAGCTTGAACAATATATGCATAATACACAGTACAGTAATTTTGGTCATAACCAGAGTTTCCCAAAGAGATGAAACCAAGCATGTATTAAATACACTGCTTAAGGTAAATTATGAAAAGTCACAAGAACCATGAAGGTTAGTTAGAAGAAAGAACAATTCCACATAAATCCCAATGTGCTTGCTGACACAGAATCATCAGCACCAACATTTCCAGAAATTTAGATTTCACATCTCAAAAATAAAATATGAATTAAACAGAATGCATTCAGGGAACAGAAAACAATCATAATTTTACAATAAATGACTTTTAAACACACAAGCATGAAATTGGAATTACCGCATCCATTGAACTAAGAAGCTTTTGCTTCAAGGTTTACCTTGACAGCATTACTTCAAGATGCTACTGTGAAAATGAGTCAACAGCTTTAAGATATTACAGACTACATATTCTACTGAAAAACGGATTATAAAACATCAGTTGTCACCAGTTCCTCTTCCCTACTGTCAAGTAAAAGATCTTTCAGTCTACCTGTAAATAAAGCATTCTTTTCTCACTAGAAATCTTCCGTATCCTGATATCTATGTAATTATTTTCAAAATAGTTAAAATTCATACAGCATAATGAAAAAAATCATGGCATTAACAACAGCATACATAAAAAATATTAAAATAAACTGAAAACACGGAAGGAGACATTATATATTCATCTTAGTGTCTAACTGATGTGATTTATCAGTTCTTGGCAAGCTCCCCATTTGTTTCCGTACTGGCTGTAGGTTGTTTAAGCAACTAATTCAAGTTTCATTACCACAAATAATTCTTAACAAGCACTCTATAAAAGGAACATCCTCAGTATGACATTTTACTAAGGACTGCTAAACATAGTACTTGTGAAATACATGCTGATACACCGTCTTAGGGTTACGAAGCAAATAGTTTGCTCTCTTTACAAGCAGGAGAAACAACAGAATAACCTCTTACCAGGAAACTGTAGGAGGAATATTTTTCCATTTTATCCACACATAACCTCAACGGAATACAGAGAAAAATAAAGCAGGAATTAATGAAAGTGACAAAGCACTCAGCCAACACATCTGACAGGAGCATCTGGAGGGGGCTACCAAAGCTGTAAGCCTGGAAGCGCCAAGGTGCCGTTTGCGAGGCCACGGGCCCCCGGGCGCTGCGCTCAGGGACGCTGCTCAGAACCACGCTCCTAAGAAGGCGATCGGACTGTTCGTGAATCCAATACTGCCAGAATTGAGCTCATAGTTGATCGCACTATTTGGGAACTCAATTCGCTCCTAGGAAGGCGATCGGACCTACGGTCCATAGACTGTGAATCTGATACTAATTTGATATCTCCTTCCCCACCCCGCCTCGCCACCACTACAGCTTTCAAACTGCAACATTTTACATTTTGGGTTTATCCGCAACAAAAGCAAAATACCTGTACTTAGTAAATAAATTCTGCAAGAAATCACTTGTTAGGCCAGGACATCTACCCCTCTGCAACAGCCACGTAGGTGGGAAAAATTATTTTTCGTTTTTTCTAGCGCTCTAAATAAAAATAAAAAAATATAAAATATACATATATATATGCGTGTGTGTACACGCGTATACACACACATATATACATATATATACACATATATATATAAGCAGTCTGAAACAAGTTCCAAACTAGAGAATCTGATGGAGATATCAGCATAAGACAGACAAGGTGGTATTAGACCACCAACAGCATGAATTTGCAGATGTGAGTGATGAAGCAGTGATCTCTGCTTCTTGACTAGAAGAATAAAAAAAATGGAAAACTTAAAAATATTTCTGGTCTTTTCAGGCACAAATAAATGCAAAACTGTGTACAGGAGTCAACTGACAGGCTACAGCTAAGAGCTTTGGCTTTAATCAAAACCTCTTTGTATCATCCTGATAATCTGCAATTCAGTGCTAATAATTTAATATCGACCTTATTAAAAGCAAACATGTAAAGGCAAGTTATTACTCTAAGTAAAGAATGGAAAAAGTGAGAAGAAAAAGAAACCTCACAGGGCACAGGATGAAGGAATCAAGAACAGGAACAAGAGGTGTCCAAACAACAAAAATACAAAATTTAGTTCAAAAAAAAAAACCCCCACAGAATTCAGTTACCAAAACTGAAGTGAATTTTTCCTTCACTGTATATTGAAAATAACAATTATCAGCTTCACACAGATTAACATACACCCATGACTTACGAAGCAGCAAAATGTTAAAGACAATCTATAAAGGGTCATCTAGTCTAGATGGCTGCTCTGAAGTAAGCTCAAGCACACCTAAAACAATGCTGATAACCAGTAAGACATGCCACTTGTTTAAAAAAACAAACAGAAAAACACACAAACATACACACCATATGTCTCCCATAACTGCAGATAGGAGAAACAGTATTTCATGAGACTGAGATGTTCTGGCTCAGTGTCATTTTACATAACTTGGTGTAAGGGGGATTTGAGGTAAACCTACTCTTTCTTACTGTAGAGCAAGGGACAGGAAACAGTCACGTCTGTCACCAGTTTCCTCACACCAGAAGTGCGCATCTGAATGTCATCTCAGTCGTCTTTTTCTGGGTGAAAAAGAGCCTCCAGACTAAAGTCATAGGCTGTGTTTCCACAGCCTCCAGCTCTCCTTGCATTCCTCTTCAACTTGCCTGTGGGATTATTAAGGAGAGCCTCACGCAGCAATGCAGCTTTACAAGTAACAAGCTGATCACAACTTCTTTCCTGTGTCCAGCATTTCCAGCCCCTGCTCTTACATATCAATAAGGTCCTTCTGCTTTCTGCCACTCTTTACGTCAGTTCCTTCTTTGCAAGGCTGTTAAATCAACAAAGTTAAGAGAGGCCAAAAGAGGATTTTCTTCTGTTTGGCAATACTTCAAAAATTAGCAATGTCAAAAAGCTCTAAATTTATCATATTTTGAGTTTTAATCATATCCTCTAATAAGCCCACATCCCTTTTGCTTGGCACCCTCCCCAAGCTTCAGAACACTCTTAACTACGGATGTTGTCCATTTCATCAGCCAAGTCATAGAAAAATATCAACAGTGGGGGGCACGGCAGTTTTCCTGGATCTTTACAGATTCTCTTAGGCCAACAGACAAACACACAGCTCCTCTGATCCACAAAATGAGTTATTTTGAGTACTAAATAACGAGGTTTCATTAGATTCTTGTTTTTTATCATTTGCAGTTGTTTCTAATCATCCCATCCTCTAGACTACAGGGTCTCAGAGATACCCGAGTCTACTTCCACACAAAACACCAGTGCTGCACAAACATCAAAGCATCTCTTCTTGAAGAGCCTGGTGGCAAACCGGGACCTGCTGCCAGTGAAACACTAACAGGCAGAGGAGAGCAATACACAGCATACAGTGCTGTGAACTCCTGTTCACACTCTATGTTTACATATGGATTGTTTGCTCCTACATCTGTCTAAGCTACTGCCACGATGAGCAATCCAAAAATTCTATAGTTCCTCACGGCTTTTAAGAGAACATACTGTAAAGATCTGTATTTAGTTCCATGATAGCTCATCCTCTTCAAGATGAAAACGTGCCATCTCTGCAATGTTTTTGTCGTATGTTTCAGTGACCAAGTGAAAAGCAAATCAGTTGTTTATAAACATTTAATGGGATGGCTGAACAAAATGAGATTAGCTAGCATACGACACACTACAGGCTTCCCGAGGTCAGCAGTGCCCAGCTGATGATGTGCAGGCCGAGCTAAGCTTGACGACCACAGTCAGAATAACAGAAAAGAGCTTGAGCAGCGACTCAGGACTTTCTACAAAGTGCAGCAGACAGGGAGAGGAAACCAGCATCCAACCCTGAAACTGCTGAGGTTAAACTGTTGCCCTGCTACTAAGGTTTGTGCCTCAACTTTTCACAATAAGAAGTGATCGGAAATTCAAAGTATAATTGTCTCCCATTATCCCATTGAAAATATATGATCTTTGTAGAAGAGACTATGATGGGAATGCTGAATCTGTGCTACAGGCCAATGTGTTAGAGCCTTTAAGAACTTGTATGAAGAAAATGGTCAAAAACCTTAAGGTAAAGAATAAAGTGAGAAGAAAATAGGCATCACAGAATCTACGAGGTTGGAAGGGACCTCTAGAGATCATCTCTAGTCCAACCTTCCCGCTCCAGCAGGCACCTAGAGCAGGTGGCACAGGGCGGCATCCAGGCGGGTTTGGAGACCTCCAGAGAAGGAGACTCCACAACCTCCCTGGGCAGCCTGTTCCACTAGAAGGCATACTTCTTAAGGATTGAAAGTAAGATGCAAATAGTTGATAGTAATAATAATGACAAAGACTTTGAGTGTGTTGGTTGTAACTTGTGGAATTAAAGACAGGCTTCTTCACAATCACCACAGAAAGAGCTGAACTGGTAGTGAGAGACTCCAGCAGCCACAAGTTAGTTAATGTTAGCGAGTGCCGAGAAGGCAGGGCCCCTGGGAAGCACGGGCAGCAGCAGCGCGAGCAGCGACACGGCCGCTCCGCACAGCCCCGTCCACAGCTGGCACCGCTCGCCAAGGGCGCCCGCTCCGCACCCCACGCGGAGCAGCCCTGCGCCCCACGGCAGTGCTGCTGTACGGCTAACCCCAGCCCCGCAAACAGCCCATTCCCACGCGGATCCAAGCGCGCCACGCACCTTGAGCAGGATGGAGGGCGGCAGCTGGTTGATGCCGGCGGCGGGCGGCGGCTCCCGGCCGCAGTGCCCGGGCTGCTCCCGCGGCTCCTCGCAGCCCGCCTCGCCGCCCCGCTTCCTCTCGCCCTCGTCCTCCTGGTTCTCCTCCGGCGGCGGTGGCGGCGGCGAGTGACGCTGCCCGCCGCCGTCG
>JAUBOD010000613.1:124503-148886 GCA_032353885.1 Nothura maculosa | reverse complement strand
GCTACCGCCGCCCTGACCTCCCGCGAGCGGCGCCAGGAGGCGCTGCTGCCCCCGCCGGCGGGGAGGAGGCGCGGGCACGGGCACGGGGCAGCGCCCGCGGGGCGGAGCGGAGCGCGCGGAGGCGCCGGCCGTGCCGGCCGTTGGGCGCTGGGAGCGGCTCCGGTGGCAGCGATGGCGGAGGCGGGAGCGACCGGTGGATGACGCGCGGTCACGAGCCCCGCTCTGCCGCTGCTGCCGCCACTGCCCGCGTCGTCTGCAGCGTGGGGCACTGCGCTCTGAAAATACAGCGCAGTGAAGTTCATCTCCTTGCGTGCGGGCACTCTTACAAGCATCACACACAGCAGAGTGTTAGCTGCCTTTATTTTATTTTATTTCATTTTATTTATTTATTTTGTGTTTCGGAGCGTTGCGGAGACGCTGGCAATGCCAGGAGGGAAGGGTAGCAGGGCGCCTGCTGGGGGAGCCATGGGGCGCCCATGCAGCGGCATGGGGTGGGTGCTTCAAGGTGCCTCTCAGAAACCACAGCTTCTTCACCGTTCCTCCATCACCACTGCTGTTCTCCCGCCCTGCTTCCATCACAAGTGCTGTTTTCCCGCTGCTCACGAGCGTCAAGCCCCGGATGGCGCCTCCCAGACGCCCTGGCAGCTGCTCACGCCTGGCCTGAGCGCGTGGTTGCCTCGCATCGCTCGGGAGCATGTTCATGGCCTGGGAGCAAACTCGGGCCACGACACTTCAACTAAGACTCCTCTTGAGCTGCGTTTAGTAAAAAGAGGAGACAAGTTGTAGTCAGGACATGTCTAGTTCAGTACTGCTATTAAATAGCAAAGGCTCACAGCTGTGGCAATGCGCTGGCTGGCCCAGATCCTTGGGTGTTTTGCTCAGGAATAAATTATGTGAGGATTAAAACACCCAAGAAACTGTTTTTTTTTTCATTACCTGTACGATAACCTATATTACCTGTACGTATAATAATCTTCACCAGAACAGTAAAGATATGTTCAATTGGAAAAACATACTATTATACCATTGGGTAAAAAATAGAGTATTAGAACATTTTGTCTGAGCTTACAGCTCATTCAGGTCCGTTAATATAATCTGTAGTTCATTCTGGCAAAAGAGAAATCCTATTTTCAAAAAGGTACCTCTTTTTGTTTCAGTAAAAGCAAACAAAAGCAACATTAAAAGAACATGAAAGTCTAGGTCAAGCATTCCAAGCACATGCATGCCATGTCAAGCATTGTGAATACATCCCACAAGTAAAGTTGGCTATGCAGCCTTCGGATAGACCTTGTAATGTAGTCTTTGCCTACCTGAACACTTACTGCTCTTTTCCGCAGAAATCTGGGCAGGTGTCTCTGAATGTCTGTTTTAAAGTCTGATACATGTTGTCCCCTGATTTTGGAATACATAGCTAGATACAGATGGATGGAGAGATGTACAGGTCACAGAGAAGGATGATTTTTCTTCCATGAATTTATATTGTACAACGTTGATGAATAACCTAGGTTATCTTTTCTAACCTGCTTTCATTAACAATTATGTTGATATATGGTTATTATGCTGTGAATTGCCTACCTCTTTATCATCTTTTCTAATCTTACCTCTTATAAGGAATTTCACCTTCAGAACATTTTCCCTATCTTATGTTTGTCATTTTTCACCAACTTACTAAAGCTCAGTTGTTTAATTTGATCTTTAACTTGAAGACTTTTGTTGCTATGTTTGTAGTATAAGAGATATGAAACTAAAACATTAAATGGCCAGTTTTCATAAAATATTCATTTATTCCTGTCACTTAACTAGTAACAACATTTTGGCCCTGAAAATGAAAGGAGAACAGGTAGTTTTATTCGTAGTTTTATTAGAACCATGAAAATATGCAGAACTTCTGCTGATTTGGTGTGATACATGTAATATGTTTGCTCCAGCATGATATACTGGAGCAATAGGTACTGGAAAAATGAGTGTGGCTCTTCACTTGCAACAGGTTAGACACTGAGGAAATAAAGTTCGGAGGTAAATAAACAATTTTAGGTTTTATCTTGTGTTATCTCAGCTGTTAGTGCTGGTTGAGGCTTCAGACTTGTGTTTGCAGACTACTTCTGTAATTTTTGTTTCGACATACCTTCCAGGTATAGAGGGAGCTGAAACCACTGAGCATTTCTACTGCTTAGAGTCAGGCATTTATGATTATGATTTGTGTAATCAAAATGCTTTCTGAGCCAGCATCTGCAATATAATTGCTTGTTGGGATTTGTATTGGTATACGTACATGTGTTATGGCCTCCACCAGAGCTCCCATCATGGAAGCAGAAACAGAAGCTCCACCAGAGCTTTCATTCCTAAAGAAAATCTGATCCAATTACCTGTCTCATTTTCTGAATTGACTGAGTCTGTCCATTCTGTTTAGGTTTAGTGCCTATAATTCCTTTCTATATGCCTTTGACTTTCCTTAAATTGCTAGGGAGGATTCTCAGCATTTGCAGCCTTAATAGCCCATAGTTTTAGAAACCAATGTATTTTAACAAACCTATCTTACAGATGACTAGAAGTTTCACTGCAGAAGGCAACATAAAAATTTCATGTATATATTGCACTTACATATAATTATCTCATATTTTAAATTTTCACACTGATACGTCTTTTGCAACCCCTAAGCACTGTACAGCAAACTTGGGGAGACAAAGAAGCTGTCCAACTTGGTTTCATGTTGCAATTCATTTTAAAATGAATTTAGCAAAATTGATAATAGTTGATGGTAAATTTGATTAAAATAAATATTACAAACTTGTATTTATCTGTGGAAGTTATTGCATAGTCATGGCTTATTTGCGTTAGAGCTATACTAAAAAATTATTTCTGCTTCCATAGTACCTGTGTTCATTATAAAAACAAGGAGAGAAATGGAAGAGTGTGTTTCCTGCATTCTGCCAGGTGACATAGCTGTGCTGCTTAAGTATAGGTCAAGTATTGAAAATAAAAAAAAAAAATATTATAAGCAAATGAAAGAATATGTGCATGCTGGTCTGGGAGATTCTCTAAAGAAAACACAGCACATATTAATAAAATGTAAATTGTGTGATAAAATACGTGACTATTTAAAACACATGACTGTAATTGACAAAGTAAGAATTGCCAGGTGCATGCTTGAGTATGTGCATTGCATTGCAATGTGTAGGGGTAAATACAGCATTTGCATATCAACTGACGAAGCTCATGAGGCTCATCATGACACTCATCAAGCTATTAAGGACATACATATATATGTGTATAGGTGCACATATACATATATATATATATATATATATGAAGGCTTTGAATGGGAAGAAGGGGAGCATTTTTTTGTTAAAACCCGCTCCTTCCTGCAGCACCTCTGACCAAAAGCAAAACATGGAGATCTTCAAGAAGATTGAAAGAATAGTATGGTTATGCTAATAGAAAGAAGGAAGGGAAGGGGAGGGAGGGAGGAAGGAAGGAAGAAAGGAGGGCAGGGGGGAGGGGGAAGGCAGACAGGTCATTGCATCAGGGGTAACTGTTCTTCAGTTCATATAATACCAGTACTGTTAGGCTAGGTGCATTATGCTGGAACTTTCTAAGGTATCTCAGGTAGTAAAAAGGGAAATATGATTTTGAAAGTAGCACACGTGTATTACCTTGATTAAGAACAAGTTGTAAACTTATGTATCTCAACCGCATAGAGAAGTACTCCCTGAAATGCACTTTATGGATCCAAATACATTTCAATTTTTTTTTAATTACCCTTTCAAAAAGCAAACATCAATTTGCATAAAAGTACAGGTAATAAAAAGATTTGTGAAATAATACATAATAATGACAGAACAGTGACAAAATTATAAAAATAATTAATTCCTTTTGCAGAACAGAATTAAACACTGTTATCTTTTCAATTCTTTAAGACAAATTTGTTGTCTTTATCTATGACTAGGCCTAATCTTGATTTTAATGTTTTGGATTTTTCTGATCCTTAAAAACTTTCAATTAGAGAAATCTCTTTGGAAATGTTAACTCCTATAAATTACATGTCAGTAGCTTTGGGGAGATGTGCTTTGATTATGCCACAGACACACTACCTCCATCTTATTCTTCTAAGACCTGTAAGATAGGGATTTTACCTAATGACTGCAACTTCCCTTACCAAATGTTTAAAGTAATAAATAGCTTCTAATTTTTACTACCATTCCATGTACATTTTTCTATTTCCCCACCCATCTGTGACAGTGATATTTTAATTTACTGAATTAGAGCAAAAATGTACTGAAGTGTTACTGATTTTAATTTAGTGACTGTCAAGATCAGGACTGATCCAATTCCATCCTTGATTTGTGAAGCATGTTTTTTGGTCACCCAATAAACATTTTTTCAAGAGCGGCTGGCTGCACACCCTGGGGCAGGCGTCTGATCACAGCACAGGGAAGGCTATTGATGCCCTCAGGACCCAGACAGAAGTGCAACTTCTATTCACAGATACACTATCCACATTCTTTTCTTTTCTTTCCATTATCTCTATTCTTTAAACATCCGTATTTGTGTCTTTTCATATGTATCTTTCCAGTAAAAAAGACTTCAAACTGCCAGATTCTTTTCATTGCTGTCACTCTTTAACCTGAAACTCAAGCATTGTCTTTGCAAAACTCCATCCTGTACATTTGCTGAATGTTTAAATTCATTTATTTTGTAGTTAATTCATTTATTTCCAATTTATTTTGAATTTAATTCATTTATTTCAATTTAATTCAACCTGAGTAAGCCCTCTTAATTCCAAAGGTGAATGGTTTAAGTATAATATATTTTTTGCTTGTTATACATTTTAATGTATATAATCTGTTATACATTTTAATTTTACATTTATTTAAATTTTTGTTACACATACATTTTAAAATTTTAGACAGGACATTTTTAATCCATACATCCAAGAACATCTTCAGGACATTTCTGTTTTGAGATAGTAGACTATTCTTTTTCTGATAGCAAGACTGAGCTATTTTTGAACAACAGTATTGAACAACAAATGAGAAATAAAAAGAGGTGAGAGCCCCTGCAGTCAATGCAATGGTTTTAACACTGGGTGTCACTATTGCTTCATGCATGGAAAGCACAGGACACGCTGCTATCGCAGTAGAATGAAATATTACCTGATCAAACATTCTTATCAGCTGTGCAGCCTTCATGGCATTAATTTAGGCAGGAAGATATGAATAATAGAGAATTTCTTCATTATTATTGCTTGTATTTTATGAAATTAAAAGTCATAAACCCAGTACTGTTGGATAGCTTAACACTTCTTAGAAGTCATAATGCAGACATTAAGCAGTAAAAATCCTTCATTTTATAATATTAAAGGTTTATACACAGAAAGCAAAATATTTTGACAATTTTTAAAGTTATCTCTTTGCATATTTGAATAGAGTATACATGCTGTTGACCCCAAACTAAGCTTGTACTTAATGGAGGAGAAAGAGTTGTAAGGTTGTATCTGGTCCTAATACCTAGATGTGCAAGTTCAACTGGATTTCATGATTTGCTTATAGGAAGCCAGTTCCAAATAAAATAAAAGATTTTTGGCCCTCTTGCCATAGCTGGTTCTTAAAATAAATGCATAAATGGCTCTTAAAATTATTTCTTCATGAGAACAGGTTCTCAAAGGATAGATCATTCTTTAAGTAGTGTGTTAGGAATACCGTTAAGAAAAAGATAGAAAGAAGGAGCTGAATTTCCACTTTGGTTTTAGAAATTAGCCATTTAGAAATGGCATTAAAAGTACACTCAAAAATGGATTGAAAAATTGGTATTGGTATAAAAAATCCCCCAAATACTAAAAATGGTATTTTTATCTTTTGTCCTGTTTTATGAAACAATGTTATTATACTGTTATCAAAATATGTGTGTGTATATGACAATTATAGCATGGATAACTTGCAACATTTTTATCAAAGCAATATGGTTCTGGTATCTGCTGGAACTATGCACATAGAAAACTCGAGAGAGAGATAAACCTAATTTTTCCAGGCACCTTATGGTCAGTTATGACTCTGAAGAGCTGGGAATATATTGTATTAATCAAGTTTTACGTTTTTCAGAATCTCTATAATAATATACTTTTGGAAGAGACTGCTAGTGTCAATCTTCTGCCACCATGAAGAATTTTGTTTCACAATCCCGTTAACGGCATTTATCAAGCTTCATTTTAGAGACCATTATGTTTCTGATCTTACTACATGCTTGGAGAAAATATGCTAGAATATCACTTGTTCATGACTGGAAACCACCTGCTTTCCTTCAGATTATATTTATTCCATATCAGTTGAACTCCCAATTTCTTTCTTTTGCAGTTAGTAAAAAAAAACCTGCAAAATAATTTGCAAATTTCCAGGACTGATGAAATCATCTTCCTTTGGCTTCAGTGTATATTAACTGCTTTGCATTTGTTTTTACCTTGGTGCAGGCTAAAAACACACTCAAAAGAATGGAAAAACAGGAATTATTGTAGCCAGGCAATTGATGTGGTGGGGTGCTTGCACTTCTGTCTAATAGGCAGTTAGATAACAGACTAAACAAGAAGGAGATGTATAGTCAAAGCATTAATGAGGTTTCCACACTACATCTATGGTATTGTTACAGTGAAAGTATGCTGTGAAAACAAAGCATTTAAGCTATACAGCATGAAATGATCACATGGAAAAGTAAAGAACTGAAGCCTGAGTGCTGCTTCACATACATAGAGAATACTGATTAGTTGAAGAGATTAAATAAAAATGTATCTACGAGAGAGATGAATTTCTTAGAAAAGTAAATTATTTAAAAGATAGCTGCAAACTTGCTTGGGGCTGCTGGATGCCACTGCATATCTTTGGTGGCCAACACAATGTTATTGTTATAACATGTTATGTTACCTACAAAATACTTGCTTTGGGACAGATTATTTGAGTGACTACTATGTTGCATCCATGTTTGGGAGAAGAGGAAAACCTGGGGCAGCAAATATTAATGCTATCCACAATATAATCAGCCTCAGAATACCTCAGTCAAGAGCCCAGAAGCATTTGCACAGGCCTGTGGAAAGTGCATAAGATTGTTTGCCTTGAAGATCTTGCCTTCATCCATCTTTTTGCAGAAGACAACAGGAACCCGGTGGAGCGGTGTGGTGATCCTATGATTGCTGCAGAGGTTGTGATCACAGCCTTGGCACACCGAGGTGTCGGTAGTCTGCACAGCAGTTACCCTGAGCTGGTGCAGGCCAGCACTGTGTTGCTGCCCTGCACCTATGGCTTGGCCTACAGGCCTGCGCTGCCTGTCTTCCTTGGCCACGGGATAAACATGGCTGGCTAATTGTAACAGAGGCGACTACAGGCAGCTCCCACGTGGAGCTGGCAATCACACCACACTGTTGGATCACGCTGTCATCCAACAGTGCAGCGACACCTGCTCACGTGAACATCCTGGCTTTTCCATGGAGGAGCATGTACGTTAGCTGCAAGAACTTAGCATGCAGTGAGAGAGAGATGGTTCATTGTACTACCCTACAGAAGTATTGGTATGGAAGTCAGGGGTAGAAAAGGAAGAAAAAGGAAATGGATGAGCATGACTATGCTTTGACAGCATCTGGCCTTAAAGTGGACCTCTGCAATGTTTTTTCACTTCATCTGCTTTTGCTGGCCCTGAAGTAAAAACTAAGGTTAGTCCGTTTTGGTTGGAGGTGCCGAGGTGGGAAAGTGGCCATTGCTCTGCGTTGTGTTGGATGATGGTTGAAGCTGTGAACCCAGCAGGTTTTACATTAGATAGCTCTCAAAAGTAGAGCAAGGAAGACTGGGGAGCCTCATTTTCATTCATGTCCTACAGGAGAGAAGGGGAAGGCAGTGTATTTTTATCCCACTGATAAAATAGCAGAGCTAAATTCTTATTTGTAAGCTTAATACAGCCTCAAAGAAGCTTTTTCAGGTTTACGCAAGGCCAACAGAATTTGAATCCACTGTAAAGTTACAAATGTCTTGTACAGTGTTTTGCGGTACACAGACATGAAGCTGGAAACAACAGAGCCCTGTCTGTAAGATATCTGGGAAGCTAGCACCTATGTAATGCGTAAAACTACTGTGATTGTGCCTGGAAATAACTAGTCATACAGTCTCTCTTTTAATCTGCAATTATGGATGCATTTGGGCATGTAAATTTTATCTATACTTTTATTCAGTGCAAGTCTGAGCTACTTGAGTTACCTGTTAAGAGTTAGGTTGAGATTTTCACTGAATCATAGATCAAAGACAATGGATGACTGTCAGTTCTCTTCATGTCAGTAACTGAATGAAACATTATGTTTCATTCATTATGTCTAAGACCATTTGAGAAAAGAGTAGTGTAGATGTTTAACAGGCATTATTTTGACAAAATAATTTAATTATGTATGATTTTTCTAATGATGGATGTTTAGTGATAGAGAAAGGTTATTTAGACCTATGGTGATTGTATCGGGTATGGTAAAGATACCACAGGTTATGAGTCCTTGCACCATAACCTTAGATCTTAGGTTCTTTAGATCACTTAAATACTTTACCACATACAAGAGGGGAGAGAAAGGAACTGTCATTATAAAGTTTTAAATAAAAGTCCAGAAAAACCTTTGAACTCCTTGGCCTTTAACGCAATGTAGAAACAAATACTTTATTCCTCCCACTCTCCACAACTAATTCCACCAGTAGCACTTTCTGAGTTTTTGAGATCTTACAAATTCACATTTAATTGCTACTGGTTTTCTTTACAATAATTTAAACTGTCATTTTTTCATATTTCAAAGAGCTAAATGTTAATTATTAAGGATCAGAAGAAGTATATGCCTCCTTTCTGTGGGAGAGGGAGACTCAGCAACATCTTGAGTTCTTGCTCCTTAAAGACCAGGAGGCAATTCCTCTGGGCTATCAAAACTCTAACTGATAAGATATTTCAACAATATTGACATGCCATATTATATACCTTGTAGTAATGCAACAAGTACCCAAGAGAGCTAATTAGAGGAATTATTGAACACCTGCAAGCTCCATTTAGTTTACTAGCTTTTCTGTAACGCAAGGAAATTAGAAAAGGGAGTATAGGAGGGTCTGGAAGAAGTCTTGGATCTTTGACATGAAATGCCTAAGCAGAAATAGCAGAAGGTCATTTGGAAAAATAGTCCAGGACCATTAGAGTCTGAGAGTCAGCCCAGAGAAGAAACAGAATTTGAGAGGGACTAATCTCGCATGGCCGTTATTCTGAAAACCTGGTGGAGATGCACGTCTTAGCACACAGTGTCAGGAGAGTTGATATTTCAGTATGTTTTTCAGAATTAGTTGAGGAGAATTTAAAAAAAGCAATGTGAAGCATGAAATTTGTGATAACATCATTTGGAATTTTACTTTTTTAAGCACAGGATATCAAATATGATATTCATATCCAATATGAAAAGCCTACTTCATTTTAATTGAGTAGTATAATTTTTTGAAAACAGCAGTCATGATGCAGCTGCTCTTCATTTTTTGTGTATATATTTTTATTTTAGTTTGTTTTTGGCTGGAATTCTGATTTGTTGATTCTGAATACAATATGTTCACACATATCCTATCTACTGGTATAGTGAGATAGCAATTGTTTACATGATAAAAAAATACTTTGATGAAAATATAAGTATCTGATTTTATATTTAAGAAAAATAATTTAAGAATCCTCTGTCTTAGTGTTTAAATGAGAGACTTAACAACTTATGTGAACCCAAAAATATAACTACCTAAATACAGAGATTATCTTCGTTTCAACTGTTGCACGAACTAAATCGTTATGTGGCCTTTATGGTTGAGTACAGTAGGTCAGCACAGCTTCAGGGCACTGAAAGAGGAAAAGTAAAACTAATGTCACGGCTCTGCTGAATACTTGAGTAGTCTATATGATAGAATCTGTTTGCTGGAATCAATTACATTTTCCAATTAGTTCCGGACATATATTCATATGAAGCTCTAAATTTCATCTTAAATTTCTACTTTGATGGAAGAGATAAAAAAGTGTGTGACACTCACATACTCTGCCCCCACTCAACCTTACTAGTTTATGCTGTGATCCTACAATGATCTGCATGTGTGTTTAATGAGATACAACATATCTTTTTGGTTAGGATCTCAGGTATGGTTATAGTCTTCATTGCAACTAGGAAAATAGTTGGATGTTTCCCTTAAATGTTTGGCTGAGTATATTTAGAAAGTGCTAACTCTACCTTAAGGTAGAAGGTGACCTCTCAAGAGCTCTTTAAACAAACATTTGACCTTTGGTTGGTAGTCCCATGAAAGCATCAAGCTTTTTTTTTTTGGTTTGAGTTGATGATCTACTGATCGTCTGAATTCCTGTAGATTGGTGACCATGAACCATTGTGTGCCTCAAGATGGCAGTATTTCATTTGGAAGAAACCTCTCCGTATTGGGGGCTGTTTTATTATTCCTTGTACCATAGGGCCTAAGTGACAGGCTGTCAATAATTAAAGGTACAGTAGGAGAAGA
Source organism: Nothura maculosa (assembly GCA_032353885.1). Taxonomy (NCBI): domain Eukaryota; kingdom Metazoa; phylum Chordata; class Aves; order Tinamiformes; family Tinamidae; genus Nothura; species Nothura maculosa. The sequence continues at coordinate 138,357 of JAUBOD010000613.1, read as the reverse complement.
GAGGGCACATGTTTCACATTCTTCTGACCTGTCATAATTTTTTCCATCTCTTGCAGCATGATGATTCTCTACCAAGGGTGCAGTAATAATCTGTTTACAAGTATTGCGATACCTGCATTCCAGTCTCCAGCAACACTTCTGCTAAGAAATCCTTCATTTCAAGGATTTTTGCATTTAAAATCATTTGCCAATAGAGATTTATTTTATAATAAAATATTTGTGCAGAAATGTCAGTACTATACACCTTCTTGCCTTTTTTTTGGGTTCAATATTCTTTGGAGAATATATTAAATTTACGGTATTAAAAGCTAATTTGAAGACAGATATCTAAAGAGCAATAGGAAGTTCCACATTTAATATAACATTATGTCTAACTTTGAAGTGGCTAGTGCCTTAGTTGAGAAACTAGTTTCTGATGACATCCTAACATTTTATTATTTGTGTTAGTTGCTTCTAAATTAGAGCTGTGATTCCCAAACTAGCCTATGACACAAGATTAAATAAATAAATAAATAAATAAACTTTAAAATTTGGACTTGAAACCCACAGTAGCTTCATAAATCCTCGCTTTGTCATGCAAATAGAAAAAAACCCTCGTGCCCATAAACACAGGTCTCAACCCACGAGATTACTCATGTGTCTTCTATGGCAGATTTTTGGTAACGTGACAGTTGTACTTCAAATCCTTTAAGGAGGGCAAGGAGCTCCTTATAGAAGCTTTCACCTGCTCAGAAAGAGGTGGCATCTTCTGCTTCTCAGTTAGGATCCATGCAGGAGCTTTGTTTCCTACACTGAGCTCTGCCTGTTCCTGACCACAGACCACTTGCTCCCCGTTGGTGCTGAGCATCTCCCAGTTGCTACACACTGTGTCAGGAAAGGGGCAGTGGCTTCGCAGGACTCTCACAGCTGGAAGTGACAAGCAGGCAAGTTTAGGTCACACTGAAAGAAATTTGCTTTGAAACATGCTTACAAGTATTTAGTCAGACTGGATTTATCAGAGAAAGCTTCTGCTAAGTCTAGAGCAATGTTGAAGTTTGGTCCTGAATATCACAGAATCACAGAATCTACAAGGTTGGAAGGTTCCTCTAGAGATCATCTGGTCCAACCTTCCCGCTCCAGCAGGCACCTAGAGCAGGTGGCACAGGGCGGCATCCAGGCGGGTTTTGAAGACCTCCAGAGAAGGAGACTCCACAACCTCCCTGGGCAGCCTGTTCCACTATGTAGCAAGACACTAGAACTGAGACCCAGTGCTCCAGAAACTGAGGATTTTTGTGCAAGGTCTTGAGTTTGGTTATTGTGGCTGGGTTTTTTTTGACAAAGGCTGTTGCAGTTATTTCATGGACACAAACAAAAGAAGAGCTGTGTGGAAAGTTCCTTTATGCACAGACACATGACATTTTAAGTAGTGCATGATTTTAGCTGTGGTCATTACATGAAAGCTTGTCAGCAGATTTCACTTCATTTAATCTGCATTGGAGAGGAAAGGATTTGTAATAACACCAATCACAGCAATTTAAAAGTGTTTCAGGAGACAGAAGGAATTTTAAACAATTGTGACGTGTTTTAGGGGATGGCTCCCAAACAAGAATCATACATGTATGTTCAGGTATAGGCAAAACAACATAGGAATAGTCACTAAAAACTTCTGAGAACAATTCTTTCTAAGATAAGATTTTGTGTGTTTTTCTTTTTCCTTACAGAAATGGGACAAGCCAAAGAGTATTTTGTCTTGATAGATGCAAAGGTAGTATGTTTGTCCACAGTAACTTTCCTAAAAAAGGAATTCTGGAAAAAAAAGTCTGTAAGAAATGTCTATGATAAATTTATAAACTAGCAGCATCACATTCTTCCCTGTTTGGAATCTTCTTCCTCCTTTTTTTCCCTTCCAAAATTGGCCATTTAAAGTGAAAATAACAGTAGAAGGGCTGAAAACAGATGAAGCCCCCTGCCCTGTTAGTCTGTCCTGTCAGTGTTGATCCATTAGGCTGCTAGTATAAGCTGCCTTGATAATACATACAAAAAAATACACCAAAGCATGGCTAGAGGATTTTTGGAGAAAGACTTTTTATTGTTTTGGAACGACTTAGGCAGTAGAGACTCCCTGCACTCTCTGTCTTTGAAATAACGTTGGGGTCTTTGCCAGAATTCGTGTAAACTACTGCTGGCAAAAACCTCTGGGCAAATTGGCCCTTTATCTGGAAGCCACAGCTGCAGTGTCACATTTCAGAGAATCTGCATCTCCCAGTAAACCCTCAAAATTTCATTGCCTTGTTCCCATAACAGCAGGTATGTTAAATATTTGCATTCTTGCTAACTGCACATACCTAAAATTACTAACAGTCAAAAATAAAAAATCTATGGGGAAAAAAGGGTGCACATCACCTTAGCAGCTTGACATGAATGCGGCACACTATGTATTAATTTAGTTTATGTTCCTGTATTTTGGGTTCCTAGTAAGACAGGACACCCCTAAAGATAGTCCACCCCTAAAGGGTGGACACATACTGCATGCAGTACACATATAATCCAGTTGTGACCACAGCAGGGAAATATATTTACGTATGATCAATCTTACTAGACCAGATAACCAAGTAAGTAAAAGAAACAAGCTTTGAATGTACAAGTCTCTCTGGGTTCCATTTTGTCTTTGAGGGATTTGAAGGAGCAAAACTGCCTGAAGAAGAAAATGAATAAAATGAGCTTTGCACATTCAACGTGCACATTTAAACTTCTTCTACAAGTCCTTTTATAATGAGATGTAGAGTTAATTTCAAACCATGGAAATGAAATCATTTAAGCATGAAACTGCCCCAATAGCCACATCTGCTTCTGCTCGTTCCCTTGAAAGCAGCATTATGGGCTTTCTCCAAGCCTGGGATCCAATTTATCAGGCAGGCCCCCAACAGACCTAGCTGACTTCAGTCCAGGTATTGTTCTACAAAAGCATGGGGAGAGTATCATGCTTTTACCATAAGTCCTTTTTTTTAAAATCCTCTTATACAGTAGTAGTAGTCATTGCAAAAGAAGTGCTTTTTTGCTACTTAGGCTGAATTTCCATTCAGAGACTTCATGTACACTTACGTACTCATCATGAGTGCATATTCATGATGGGGGGGCTACTATACTAGAGAGAAAAAAATGAGAGATTTCCTTTAGCTGAACAGAACTATGAGACAGAAATAAGGGATTGCTTAAAGAGTGTTCCTTTAACAATTAAAATAGAAAAAGGTTTGTTTGATTTATTCAGGTGTCTTCAAGGGGAAAAAAGGTTTGTACATGTTACATAGAAAAAATAATTCTTGCTCCAACTGCTCAGTGTTGCAGAGGGCATAAAGAGGTTGCAATTCTTTAAGTGTTAGGTGCTTGAAAAACTAGCTTCACTTGTAGATCTTGCTTACTTGGGGAAACAAATTCGCCTTGAATGTCTAACTCGGGCTTTGCAAGCATATTGGAGCATAGAGAAGGCCTTGAAAGTATTTGAGGAAAATTCTACAGCTATTTTTTCATTGTATGTATGTATTCAGTGTTTTCACTCCTGTAAAGTAAAGCATGCTCCTCTTCAGCATGCCCACATGAACCCTGGTAGCTAATGTCAGCTTGTTCTTCGCTGAAGTCTGCATCTCCTGATTCTATTGGCTGCAGTCAATAAAGTGCTGTATATTCCTCTTCTACCTGGGCATGCAGCAGATGAAGCAGTCTAAGCTGCATGTGGATAAATTCAGAGTGTCAAAGAGATATGGCTCTTTTTGAAGTACAAAGTGACACAAGTTTATTCCTTCAGTGTAATGTTTACTCAACTTCTCAGAATCCTGAAAACTATCTTGTTACAAAGTGAGATTATTTAGAAGTAATTGCACAAATTGCTTGTCACATACAGTATTCTTTTACTTCCTGGGAAGTGCTTTCAGCTGTACATAATTTTAGTAATAGTGCCTAATATTGGTTAATTAAAGGTCTGTATTCCCCATGGATTAGTCTGTGTCTGATTCTTGCTTTGTACACAGAGGTAGATTTTAATTGGTTATTGTTTTGTTTTCTGTTCAGAACAAGTGTTTTGCTTAAACAAATGCTTTGAACATAATTTTGCTCTTTACAATAAATTAAAGTTACTTTTAAACCTCAGAACCACAGAATTAAAGTTTCCCTGTGGCGCATTTTGCTCTTCCAGGGTCTTTTGTGCAATGCTAAGTTTTTGAAAACCAGAAAATATTGACAGGTGGCCTCAGTTGTATCATGACACAGCCCTTGGTTCAGGAGCTGGCAGTTACCTATATTTAATCAAGCTCTATTACTGCATGAAGTGTAGCTGAACTGAATGATGGAAGGATCAATAGAAACAGCTTGGTGAAGCTGTGGTCTTGCTGCGAAGACATCTGACACATGGAGTTACCATCAAAGGAAAGAAGTGCATGGCCTGCCATGGTGCAACCGACTTCTTCTAGATTGTCTCAGAGGTTATTTTTATTATATGGTCGTTTTTATTATACAGCTATTTTTACTATAATTAAAATGGAAAGTTGTACATCAAAGTTTTGATCTGAACATGAGCAAGGAGTATAACAGAGCTATTTTGGTTTGCTATTACTGATTTAAAGTGGCATGCCACTTACAGGCACACCCCGCTGGGAAGCTGCTGGACCGTAACATACTTTTCATATTTCATTCTTAAGAATTTTCATACATGTCAGTGATGCACTTTTGGGAATAGTGTAGATGAAATGGAAAATGGCTTGCTTAGGTAACGGTTACCTAATACTTATCTTTTGGAAGTTAATTTAAAAGATAACACTCCTCTTCCTTCCACCTTCCAGTTGTCAAAAAGCTTTTCTTAAGGAAGAGCCCTAACATTGGCACTGGTGGTCCAGGCACAAGGGGGACAGAAGCAAAGGCTTTTCTGCTGTCCTAGAAAGGAGATCTTAGCAGAAAGTGAAATCGCCCTGGCTTGGAAAGCCTGGGAAAGAAGAAAGGAGAATAATGTGAGCCTTTTTACTGAGAGAGACAGAATTCTCTCTTTACTTTCTCTCTCTCTACTAATAGAGACAACTACGAAAAGAGAATAATGTGAGCCCTGTTTACTAAGAGAGCTGTACACAGCACATGTAGCTTTAATATGAGATTAATGAATTCAGATTCACGTTACCATGAAGAGAGAAAATACCTTTAGCTATTTGCACAGAGGGGAGTATGAGGCCTAGGCAGGATAAGTCTATGGTAAAATATGAAAGCTATGGCAGAATTGGAAGTGAAATACAAAACTTGCCAGTGATTTCCTATCATATCCCTCCTTACCTCATTTCCCCCAGAGTGGAAGTTGAGAATTCAGTGACACATCTTCATATTACAACCTCAGGGCGGGAAAGGGGGAAAGGGACTGTTTTGCATTCCTAAATGGTACTATCTTGGAGAAAAATCCTAGAAGTCTGAAGGGTCTTAAGATGTCTAAAATGATTCAGCTTCATTAAGATTAAATGTTTTGAAGTCTTTATGAAGCCAAGGGTGCAAAACAATTTTTAACTTTGAAGATGAAAAGAGAACAGTTTCCAGTTTGAAGAGATTTATTTTCAGTCTTCAGACAGTTTTATACTATTTCTTGACATACAACTTGTGATCTATCTGCACACAGAATTCAAGAAAATATAGCCTTAATTAGTATATAGTTGGAAAATTACAAATACATCCTCCTTCCCCATCTGCACTGTATTTGATTTGAAAGCATTCTTAAAGCATTATTAAAACTTGATTTTTTTCTTAATTTTTACAGCATTATGCCAATATTTCCCAACTTTTAGTTCATACTGCTCGTAAGATGTGAAAATACCCCTTGTGGCCACAAGAATCATCTGTCCATGTAGCCCATATTAACAGGAATGGTGATGAGAAAGTTGCCTGCACCATGTTATTTGCTCCACAGCTTCCAAACTGTTCAGCAATGATTGGAAGTCATTTAGAGAACTAAAACTGCTTAAAAGGAGGTGTGTGTGTGGTGGGGGGGACACACCAAAAAAAACAAAAGAAAACCCACAAAAAAAAAACCACAAAACAAAACTCAGGCCCTAGATGGGACAAGGGATCCTTAATCAAGTACTTAGATAGAGAACCCAAGGGCATTTAGTTCTGCTGCTTGCTTTTTGAAGTTAGATATATTTTGTGGAAACTGTATGAGAATGTCCACCTACACAGTGAAGGTGTTTTCTTAAAAATCTATTTCCCTTTAGCTTGCTTTCCTGACAAGCTAACTTTTCTATAAAGAATTTGCGTGTCTTTAGAGCCATTTATCCATTCAGAGTCTGCTGTACAAATACTTTATAGCGTGGCATGTCAGACAGAGTGCCTGAGCAGCAAAGCTGAATGCACTGTCCCGGGCAGCTTCAGCATGAGAAAGGAGGGGATTGCTCCTCCCTCAAGGGAGCAGTGCGGGGCAGAGAGACACAAGGACACAGGGACAACAGCATGGGACAGGGAGAGAAAGCCTGTGCTCCAAGGCTGGATCCAGAGCAATGAGAAATGACAGGGTACTCTCTGATTTTTATAGAAGCTCAGAGAAATTGTGAGTCCCTAGGATCTGTGGCAACTCAGGAAACCAAAACTTCGTATTTTGGCTTGAACATGAGTCTGAAAGGGAAAGATTGCTTTGCTGCAGCAGTGGACAGGGCAAAGAGGGATGTGTGTATAAGTACTTAAGTTTAAGTTGGTCTCACTCCATTTGCACTGTGTCTTTTAAGAATATTGTTCTATTTTAGTTAGTGCTCAAACCAAAGAAACAGACATCCAGAGCCACTGTTTGGTGCAGATGAAACCACTCCAAGATTCTCATTAAACTAGGGTCCCATTATGATTTGTAATATACTTTTATACTTGTAATATACTTTTATAAATGATGTACTAGCTGTTTCTCTCATCTTCAGAAAAGAAACAAAACAAAACCAAACCCGCCATCATAAAAAAGAAAAGCAACAAAATGCCCAGGTATTATTTAACATCCTGGTACTATTTATAGTCCATCTCCTGTGTATTTCATGCAGCATTTTGAAGGGATTTGTTAGTGGGGATCTGGATATTGTTACTGACTATACCAGCCGAAAATAGCTGAATGGGATGATCTCCTTTTATTTATAGCTTCACAAATGATAGGCATTAAACAGGCGCTAATGTAAAGTTATTTTCTGTTACACTCAGTAAATTCTACTGAACTATAGTAAGGAGTCCACATACCCCCCAAAAAAAAGAAAAAAAAAAGAAGAATCCTCTTTTTCTATCCCCTAAATTGTCACATTAAATCTTCAAAAATTTCAGTTTTTGAAATGCTTAATCTCTCTCCTGGAGGAAAAAAAAAAAAAAAAAAAGCAAAAGCGGTAGTCTCAAAACAAGCCATAACAACTCAAAACTTAATTAAGGCCCGGTGACAACTACAGCCCCCATGGGCCCTGGCTTCCATTCTCGTGGACCTGCTCTACATCAAAGCATTTTTTAAATTTCCTCTGATATGGCACTGGTGCTAGCTGTGGACTTTACAGTACTTTCTTCCTTGCTGATGTGTACCAGCCTGGCAGGGGATTTTTCCCCCTCTTGCTTTGCAGAGATTTCCTCGGAGGGCTACAGAGGTTCCTGCAGTATATCACAAGTAAGACTCAAGATCAAATGATCACAAGTAACACAAATGATCAAAAAGGAGATGCTGAGCTTACCCCAAACCCTCACAATAGGGCTTCCTAGGCAAGACATGCTTGCATGGTCCTTCCTAAAAGCTTTGACTACAGCTATGAAGGGAAGGTGCAAAAAATTGCTTTGTTTTTTCTTTATTAGACTGGAAATACATATTAAATCTGAACCACAGGTCTGGGAATAAGTTTCCTCTAAGGTAATTAATTTGATGCATCAAACACATTTCTAAGTGCATCATGTTGGATGCAGACATTTAGCCAGGGTAATGACTCCAACTAAATACCTTACCTCTTAAGATCTTGGCTTTGGACCGGGCCTATTGCAGAATATCTATATTTACAGTCTCCTCCCCTTTGAAAGGAATATTACTGCTGTGATTATGCCAAGCTGTTAATGCTTTTCCAACTTTCAAAATATTGTTATTTAAAAGTGTGTGATTTTAATGGACATTAACAGAAAGAAAAAAAGGATATGAAATTGACCTATCTGTCTACAATGGGAAGGAAGAAAAAACAACTTTTGCTCTTTCTGCATTACCATTTACAGTGTTGCCATCTGCACCTTATTGCCTGAGACTTTATTAAGGCCTTGACACAGTGTGCCAGTGCCTTCTCCTGGAGAAGCTCAGGGCTTATGCACGTGGCCTCTTCGCTGGATGAAGAACCGCCTGGTTGGCCTGGCCCAGAGGGTGGTGTTGAATGCAATTAAATCAAGCTGGCAACTGGTCATGAGCAGTGTTCCGCAGGAGTCCCTCTTTAATATCTGTATTGATGATCTGGATGAGGGGATTGATGGCACCCTCAGCAAATTCGCAGACAACACCAAGCTGGAAAGAAGAGCAGATCTGCTTGAGTGTAGGAAGGCTCTGCAGAGGGATCTGGACAGGCCGGATCACTGGGCTGAGACCAACTGCGTGAGGTTCAGCAGGGCCAAGGGTTGGTCCTGCCCTTTGCTCACAACAGCCCCACGCAGCGCCCAGGTCTGGGCAGGGGGGCTGTGGGGCTGTGTGGTAGGAAGGGTCCTGGGCCAGTGGCTGGACATGGGCAGCAGGGGGCCCCAGTGGCTGAGAAGGCCAAGGGCTTCCTGGCTCCTATCAGGATCAGAGTGGCCAAGGAGCAGGGAAGGGATCAACCCTCGGAGTCGGTGCTGGGGAGGCTGCACCTCGAACAGTGTGCTGAGGTTTCGGGCCCTCACTACAAGACAGGCAGGGAGGTGCTGGAGCATGTCCAAAGGGCAATGAGGCTGCTGAAGGAGCTGGAGCAGAGACTGTGTGAGGAGCAGCTGAGGAGCTGCGTAATTTAGAGAAGAGAGTCAGGGGAGACCTTGCTGCTCTCTACAATTACGTGAAAGGAGGTTGTAGGGACACAGGAGGTGGCTTCTTCTCCAGAGTAACTACTAAAGATAGGACAAGAGGAAATGGCTCACGTTGTGCCAGGGGAGGTTCAGGTTAGACATGAGAGAGAATTTCCGTACAGAATGAATGAGCAAGGAAGTACTGGAGTCACTGTTCCTGGCAGTGTTCAACAAACATGTAGATAAGGTTCTTGGAGACATGGTTTAGCAAGGACCATGTTGAAAGGTTTGTGGTTGGACTTGATGATCTTAAAGGACTTTTCGAACTGTAATGATTCATGATTCTAAGATCATAAGGGATGCTCTCATTGGCTCATCTGGGCTGCTGTGGCCGTCTGAGACATACATTGCAGAACGGGCTGTCAGGAGCTCTTTTGGATGGGCTCTAACATAGCACCAAACACGGAGGTAAGCCCATGAAGCATTTCAATAAGCCATTTGAGGGAAATCTTAGCTGTTTGGCATTAGCTCCAAGAGCTGCGCGTGTCGTATCCTCTGCTATCTGCAGCCACAAAGAAAATGCACTTATACAGCCAGTGCTGAAGAGCAGAGTCCTGTGAGCTTAGCACGTGTGGCAGCGGCATTCCACGAGATACACTCTAGACCTGCCTGAATTTATGAAGAGAGACTGAGAAAATAGAACTGTTACAAACATTGCTTCTTTACTCAATCATAATGGCCATTCCCATTCATTTAATTTCTCTCACCAAGAGCCTGTGTTTAAAATTGTCTTAAATGGTAATGAAAAAAAAATTGCTTTAGTCTTCATGGTCTTTATTTAAAAGCATATTCAGAACTGAAAAATGCTTTACTATCACATATCTCTGTACTTGTAGAATAAAAAAAAAATAAATGCTGACCATTAATACTACATGCAGCCAGCAGCTACATGCAGCCAGCAATCTTTAGACTTACCTTTGCTTTTCTGACAAAAAAAGAATTCTTATACCATATTGTTAGAGGCTGAATGAGAGTACTTAGGAAGCACCCCAAAGTTGAAAAAGAACTGTAAAGGCAATCAAATTCAACTTGAATGAATGCTGCTTACCATTTTATAGAATTGACAATTTGTACCATAAGCTGTATCCATAAATACAGATTCTGTAGGCACTTAAAATTCAATGATAGCAATTGCTTTGGATACTGTGAGCTCAAGGTTAAACCCATATTCTATACTATGAAACATTTAAGTAAAGCATTGGCAATCTTAAAATATAAGAGTATATAAAGCATAAAAGTCCCAGGATATAACAATACTGCACCTATTCACAGCAAGTTATCATACTAAAGGTCATACTGTCCTACACATTGGAGAGGGGTTGCATATGCAGTAACAACATCTTTAACTGATGGATGATGGATTAGAAAAAATATAAATAGAAAAAATCAGCTATTTTTGAGAAAACAAAAATGCTTTTTGTTTTTTTTTTTTTTACAAATGCTTTTTAATCCTTGGTTATGTTCTTGTCTTTGCATTCTTGAAGAAGCTTCCAAAAGACCTAATTACAATATCACTTACAATGAACTCCTGCAAAATATCTAACCAGGAACTTGAAAACACAAAAAGGAAAGATTTTTTTTCCCAGCATAGTATTGCAAATATATTACAGGATCTAGATACATAACTTGATCCTACATACATACATAATCTGAGTCAATTCCTTGTATGCTCAATTATTGTCATGACTTTTATATGCAGAGCACTGCATATAACAGATAATATATAACCCAGTAAGCTTTTGAAGACTGAGTCATAGGAGCATAGATCTACAGAGATGGAGAATTTCTTCCTTTTTCTTCCTTCCAAAAAAGTGGCAGTATCACTCATGGGAAGAATAGTATTATAAAGGAATGTGAAAGGCACCTAGAGTGTTCGACAGTTAGCATTCTGAAAGAATAGAGGCACAATAGTTCCACTCAAGAAATATAGTATTGTTTTCCACTTCAGTTAATATGGAAGGTCTTAACAGGTAAGTGCAGTACTAACTCATGTCACAATCAACATCATATAGTTGTGAAATCAGTTATTCCGGAAGAATGAGGAACTACAGCTGGTGACCAAGGGTTCAAGTTAAAGTACAGAAACTTTTCTTAAGGTTAATAAATCTAGGAATGTCTCAGCTACTCCTGACTTGGTAACCAGTACAATCTGGTAAACAAGAATCAGAGCAGTGTGTCAGGCTGTTGGAAAAAAAGTGTCACAATGGTTCCTTTGGACTAGTCTGGCCCTAGGTCATCAGTAGCTGCACACTCAAAGTAACCCCCGCAGGTGTTTGGCCCACCACAATTACAAGAATTATTTAGTCTTCAGAAATTTCTTCTGGAAGACTACTTGAGTTTTACTAATCCTTTAACAATATACCCACCACTTTACATTTAACCAGATGTTTTTTAACAATTTGACAAATAGTCTTTTTAATCATATTCAAATATTCAAGCTTATATATTTTTTTTAACATTGGGCACTTACTATGGTGTCTGACAACATAGATATATGCATTTAAATGCAGAGAGGTCACTATGAATGATAAAAAAAGAACTTTATAAGTGTAATAAATGAACACATGAACACAGGGAAGTAAGATCATCACCTTTATAGGGGTGAATCAACCCCTTTTCTGGTGAGTACAGACAGAAAAAAGTAGATTGGAAAATCTCTTAGAATCTAGGCTGTCCTTATCTCACAATAGTAGTATCACTTAAGTTACTTAGTCTTGACATCAGAGTCAGAGCTAGAGTCTTAGCACCTGCACACTGGCATCCTGAAGTTTAAGGCACCTCAGTGACAATACTGAGGCTGACCAGAGGAGAAGTGCCAGCAGCAGCAGGTACTGCTGTTCCTCTACCAGTAAAAACTCTCCCAAAACACACAGCAGTCAAGGAATTGCAGTTCTGGCCACACACCTCCTGCATGTGGGTAGCATTTGCATTTTGCTAAGACTGCAAAATGTTTGTTATAAATTTTTCATTAATGGCTATCATATTACACAGTTAATATAACTGATATATTCCAACTCCCAGTATAACTTGGACAGAAAGATTAACATAGTAACAGTACAATTAGATCTAATGTAATAGGTATGCGAATCCTTCTACTCTAACTTGTTAATGACTTAAGAAATATTTTAAAATATGCATGTTATGCCATAAATTTTTGTGCTTCTAGAAATAATAAAACTGCATGGTATGTGTGCCCTCTACCTTGATAAGGAGTCCCTCTCTCCATCACTCTAGGAAAAACTATTTGTTTGTCTTTTAGATTCCATTTTTTTTTGTTTCAGGTAGGACCTAAACCTAAATGGGGCCAACTGAATGAGGACTTATGCTACTAAAGTATTGACTGGAACAATACATGGAAGTGCATGAAACAGTAGTTAAGGCAAAGTATAAGAAGGTTTGAGAAGAGCATGAAAAGAGGAAAAAGGTGAAATCTGAAAGATGTGACGGTTTTATAAGTAGCATAGATCAAGAAAAAAAATATCTGGCAAGGCTCTACCTCTACCAGCTTGATAAGTCTGTGAAATAGATGTAGATGTCTTAAAATATGATCCATTTGCGGAGTCCTTAGTCTGTTGGTCACAAAACTAGTAGTGTGTTTGATTGCTCTACAGAGGCATTGGGTGGAACGCACATATATCCTTGAATTAAATATAGTTGGACCAACTCAAAGTCCAAGCATGTGTTAGCAATATATGCTAATAAATACAGTTATTATCTTTTTGAGTGGGTTGTCTTTTCATTTAACAGTACATATTATAAATTGGGAATACTTCAATTTTTACCTGTTTTTAAGGTGATTATCTCGAACCAGAAGGCTTAGCAGATGAGAGACATTCAAAAGTCAAGGTTAATTTGAGATGACTATAAAAAAATAAGTATTAATATTTCTGATGAGTATATTGAAGAAGCCACGAGAGAACATAAGAGATAGGGAAGTGCCCAGAGTTTGAAGGAGAAAAAATGCAGATTTCAATGTGTTGCAGTTCAGAAGCATTTCAATAAAATGTCATTTGTAGTTTTCATAGAAACTGTTTCTAGGACTAAGAACCTGTAAGCACTTAGCAGAAGACTAGATGTACAAAACAATTTAAGGATTTACATAAAATGCTTTTTCCAAGGGGAACGGTAACCTAGAATTAATTATCTTAGTTATTTCTCTTCGTTGAATTCCTCAGAACTAGGACTCTGTAGAATGGGAATCATAAAAAGCAACATGCTCTAAATTTCCTTAATGTACTGGATTCTCAAATGAGAAGAGACAAGGGAGCATCTGCCTGCTGGAATGTGTGATAGAGTACCAAGAAGCTAAGTGTTGCTAAGATTCAGGTTCTGCCCATGCCAAAACATTAGAAGTTTATGCAGTGAGGGACTGAACTTGTGAAAATTCAGTATGACAGGATTAGGCAACAAGTAAGTAGGTGTATGCCAAATGCCTGTTTGGAATTTGGCTCCAGAAGCATCAGTGTGTTTTAATCCAGGGCACAAGTGATAGTAGGATCCAAGCAGATAAAAAGGAGGAAGTATACTTTGAAATGATTTAATTAAAAGAGGAAAAAAATGAATTTTTCAGTCTCATATTCAGGCTTTTTTTTTCCATGTGTCTTTCCATTTTGTAAAAATTCAGCCTGGGAGCTAGCTCAGCCTGGGAGTGGATGATGAGCGGGTGGAGAGCTTGTGGGTTAGGATTAAAGGGCATGCCAACATGGGAGACACTGTGGTGGGTGTCTGCTACAGACCCCCTGACCAGGAGGAGGCAGCTGATGAGGCCTTCTACAGGCAGCTGGAAGTTGCCTCACGGTCAAAGGCCCTGGTTCTCATGGGAGACTTTAACTTCCCCGA
>JAUBOD010000613.1:102297-124403 GCA_032353885.1 Nothura maculosa | reverse complement strand
CAGGGGGGTTGGACTAGATGACCTCTAAGGTCCCTTCCAACCTTACACATTCTATGATTCTATGATTCTATGATTCAGTACTTAATACCAGTATGTTTGTTCTTCAGGAAATAAAAAATCCTGAGGAGAATATCATCTTGTCCACTCTGCATTTTGTAAGCAACAGGTTCTATACTGACCTCTCTTCCTCTGATCAATATTATTAATGGATAATGTCTCCAAATGGAAAAACTTGCTTGCCACAGCAACTTACTTGGCACTTTTGGCTGCATGCCCACTTTTCAAGTCCAACGCTCCTTCCCCTTACACAGAAGCATCACGTAATCAACTATTTACAGTCTGTGATTTTCTGTCCCTTAAAGGGTGTTTCCTTGAAGGGGGAAAAATTGATTTTTTTTCTGCCTTGTGTTACTAAAATACAATTCTATACTTAAGTTGCCATTGGAATAAGAAACATGGATGAACTCTTTTATTTTTTAATGTATATTTCGTAAGTTTTAATTTGATAAGTTTATTTTATTTTGATATCATCATCAACCATAGCACTTAAAGAGAGACAGTATAAAATTTAATTAAAGGCCAGCTTGAGAAACATATTTGAGTTCAGCTAGGTGAAGTCTCTGAATTTCTCATTAACCTATGGCATGCTCTAGTAAGAATCACTTTAAAAAATATATATATTTTTAATTGTAGGAATGCATTTTGTAAGCTGAATTGAGTTAAGTTAGACATACACATAGAGGTACACGTAGAAGGAAGATGGATAATAGCTGCACTCCCTTTCTAGTAAGGTCTTTTTCACTTCTTGGATCTGACAAGAGGTGAAGCATCTTCATCAACCAATGAGACTCTAGCATACATTTTTATTATATGGAGTCATTTCAATGATATATCATAGCTCAGAACCTTTTGATAACATTTTACACACTCATTGTTTTAAGGGTAAGGTTGCAAAGATTGTTTATTTTGATATATGTAATACTATTCAAAAAATTTATTGATCCAGTTCTTAATTTTGAAGCAAAGCAATTGGCAGCAAAAGCTATCCAATATTCTACTAGGATATTTTCTCCACAATGAGACATAATTATGTACACACACACACACAAACACATATATGTATATATGCATATATAAATAAAATATAGCTAAAGCAAAATATTTTCCCCTAAATGCTGTACTTAGAATTTCAGTGGACTCTGTCTTCCAAGCATTGTCCTTAAGTTACTTTTGCATAAGACTGGACCAAATATAGGATGGAAACCCCCATTCATATATTTTACCTTAGAGTTTTTAATATGAGAAGTCAAAAATATTCAGCAAAACAAGCTGAGCAACAACTAGGCTTGATTTCCTACCCAAAGGATTCTTTGTCCACAATATCTTTAAATGTTTGCACTTTTTAATTTAGATAGGATAAAAAGATAATTACTAGAGAAGCATTCACACTTGTGAACAAGTGGTACATACCAGGATTTGAGATACATAAAATATAAGTCGCTAGAGCAGAAAAATGACTTTCAAATACTTTAATCTTAGACTATTGAATCATAAGATACATGTGGAGTTTCTCCTATTCAGCGTTTGCTCTGGCATGGGACATTTAGTTTAGTTTACACTGCTTTTTTTCTGAGGGCAAAAATATAGGTAACAAGGAAAAACAGTTACATCAGGGCATCTTATATTTATCCTTTATATAGCATGTATATCAGAACAGTAAGAAAAATAAAATACGCAAACCTTTGTCTTTTTCTCATTATCAGATATAATTATTATTGAATTAACATTTCTCTCGATCATTACTGAATATATAATGATGCTTGTTTTCATCTTAAGTAATTTCATCTCAATCATTGCTGTGAGCTTGCCTCATATGTAAGAAATGTACTCTATAATTCTGTACAGCTTACTAGGCACTATTTTCTTTCCATTTCTACGAAATTTCTGTGAGGCATTGAGAGTATTGTTCAAATACACTTCATCCACTTCAACTGTGTCAAAAAGCATGGATAAAGGTAATATCATATTCGTTGCTTAATATACCCCCTAGGTTTTTTCTTTTGATACTTACTTAGTTCCCATCAGTAGAAGTAGAATGCTTTTCTTCCCAAGAAGAAAAGCATTTAAAAATACTAGTAAAGGCAAGTCCTTAAGGGCTTCTTTTTCTCTGTTGGCAGTTCTACCAGATTGCAGCTTTAGAGACTATGTTCAGTTGATTTCAATCACACTTGGTCCTTATTCACTTTAAGCAATGGCAGTGTGCCCAGTTTCATGAGGATGCCAAAATTCTTGTTATTCCTAATAAAAAATTGCTGCACAACACCTTCAGTAGTTAGAAACAGTCTGAGTTTCCTACCTAAATATATTTCACAGAATTATGGAATGGTTGAGGTTGGAAGGGAGCCCTAGAGATCATCTACTTCTGTTTTTCAACTTATACCCACTACCCTTTGTCCTATCACTGGTCCCCACTTGAGAAGAGTTTGGCTCCTTCCTCCCTACAGGTATTTGTACATATTAATGTACCCCCCTTGTACATATTAATTGTACCCCCCTTCAGGTATTTGTACATATTAATCAGATGACCTCTCAATCTTCTCCAGAGAAAACAGGCCCAGCTCACTCAGTCTCTCCTTATATAAGAGATGTTCCAGTCCCTTAATTATCTTTGTTGCTCTCCACTGGATCCTCTCTAGAAGCTCCATGCCCCTCTTGTACTGGAGAGCCCAGAACTGCACACACTACTCTAGGTGCAGCCTCCCCAGAGCTGAGCAGAGGGGCAGGATCCCCTCCCTCCACCTGCTGGCAACGCTCCTCCTGATGCAGCCAGGATCCCATGGGCCTTCTTGGCCACGAGGGCACTGCTGCTTCATGGGTAACTTGGTGTCAACCAGGACTCCCATGTCCCTCCCTGTGGAGCTGCTCTCCAGCAGGTCATCCCCTAATCTGTACTCATGCCTAGGTTATTTATGACTATTTAATAAGCATTTTGAGGTTTTTCAGCATTATCTATAGCTTTTTTATTTTTACTTTTTTTCCCTCTAGGAGGTTACTGATGTGCTTAAGACAAAGAGAAGTTTTGTCCTCTTACCTTTCTCATTGCTAGGCCAAACAAGCCACTCTGTTCTATACATCTCTCCTAATACAGGGTTTACATTCCTTTTATCATTCTAATGGGCTTCTTCTGCATCCTTTCATGCAGCTTTTATTGCTGCAGCATATATTTTATTCATTGTATGTACTATTCTGATATTAAATTAGTATTTATGTCTTGATTTTAACAGTCATTGAAATTAAAAGCTAAACAATATTATGTTATAAAGGAAACATCAGATTCAAGTAGGAAAAGAAAAAACAGTATAATAGTTTATTAAAGAAAAAGATACTATTTTTAACTGTAAGAATCTGAGGTTCTTACTAAAAGACTGGGGTAAGCAACAATATTCTGCATAGAAAAAAACCTGAATTGACACATAAAATGGAAGTGGGAAGGAAGAGTGTTGGATGAAGAGCAGGGATAATGGAGAAAAAAGCAGTTTCTTTCAATCCTCTTCCTTTTCCCTCAGCTTTTGCATCACAAATATTTTCTTCACTTATAATTCCTATAACAGGGTTTTCTTCATGTAAATATCTGTTTCTAGAGACTTGAAACCAAGTATGCATGCCTGTGCAAACAAACAACTGGCTTTAAAACTGTGCTTAGGAGCCAAAGTAGCAGTATTGCAGAGATTGGTTTAGAAAGATGTGCATTTTAATTCTAACTAATAAAATAATACCAGTGCATTCTTGCAAATCAAAGACCTAGAACCACTCAGAACACAGAAAATAAAAGGTTGAAAGGAAACCCGTCGTTATAGGTCAGTAACTATACGTACTCCTTGCATTCTGATTGAATGAGCTAATTCCAAGATAATTCATAAATAACTTCATTAATACTGAATATAACCATATAATTTGGAATTATTGTGCACACTCTTATAGAGTCTCTATAAATCTGTCCTGGAATTTCAGCTTTTGATGTAAAGTTGAAAGGGAGTAATTTCTTCAAAAAATCTCTTTCCAAATTCATATGAATGCTAATGTTCTGAGATTAGAGAGAATGGTCTAACCTCTTGAGTAGCAAAATGAACAGTTGGTGCACAGTTTGAATCTTTTTCATTGTATATAGAAAGGAAAGATTAATATACTATTTAGTTTTTCATCACTGTTTAAGTGTAATTATAAACGAGTCTTTAAACTTGGCAGTAGTTTATTCCATTTTCTCAGCATTCTGGACAGCAGTTTTTTTATTGTTGTTTGGTTGGTTTTAAACACTGATTTGGGGAACTGACTGTTTACAAAACACATACAGGCATCATTGGTCAGCCCCTTCTTGAAGTATGAAAAACAAGTACTTACAGTGAGACAGAAAATGTAACTCAGCCTTTAAGCTCAATGGAAAAAATAGTGGGAAATTTTTCAGAAACATTGAACTATGAGTGTCATTGTAGTAGAAACTGTTGTGGACAAACTGTTGTGGACTATTATTACCAAAAGTTGATATGTCAAATGCATATTTGCAATATGTCCCAAGAAGGTCACACATTCATTTTCAGCACAGTTCATGTAAGGAAAATATACAAACAAAACAAGACCTTCAGTCCAATTGAAAATTGACAAGCCAAAGTTTGTACATACAACTTGGGAAATTCTCTGATACACAAGCAAAGTCTATAGGTGACAAACTGTCACCTATCGCTCTGTCAGTTCCCCTCCAGTATATTAAGAATGATGGAATTGGAATGCTGTATTCAGTAATAATAATGCTGAAAAAACAGCACAGAGAGGTCTTTTTTGACCTGGCTTTCTTTTAGGTAAAAAGAGGCAAATGGAAAACCAAATGCAGGATCCCTGTAAAAATCTGCCACTATCTTTAGCAGACTGGCTACTCTAGCAAAATCTGTTGGCTGGATTCCTTTATCTAAGGTACTCTGTTAAATGTGAATAATGAAAAATGAACTTAAGTCAGACAGCAGTTTCTACAGGACACTTTTCTTCACAAAAGAGGAACCTCCATTTTTATTTTGCCTGACCTTTCAGCAGTAAATGTAACAAGAAAGGTGGATGTATGGAGGATGGATGGGGATGCGGGAGATCCAAGAACCACTGCCGCTGATCTTCCTATTGAAATTCCAAGTAGGTTTCCTACTCTTATTTCAAAGGCCTTGTGACTACTTCAGGTAGTCTCTGTGCACTCCCTATCCAGTCAACTAGATCTTCAGCATACCTGAGAATTTAACTTTCCTCTTATTTGTAGAGACTGTTATAAATGTTTAACGAAAAGTTTACCAAAAAAAAAAAAAAAAGCTCCCTCCTGTTCCTTCCTCCCTCCCACTTTTCACCTTATTTATCTCTACTAGACACTGGTGAATACCCTCTGAAGGGGCCATAGTAGTGAGTGGCAGAAAGATAGCATAATTGACTAAGCAGTGTTTATCCCTTGCCACAAAGCAAGGAAGGCAGTTTCTATTCCCTGAAGTCTGACCTAACTATTAATAGCTGCTCTGGAGTAGATCTTTCTTTCTCATTTTTTTCTAGTTATGACCCAAGGGTTGTGTTTCAAAGTCACTTTTGAGGCAAAACATTTTACAGGATAGAGGCATTTACATATCATTTAAGTTCAAATTTAAAAGGAAGTATTTAAATATCCAGCAGAAAGAAAGAAAGCTCTACAAATCTGTCAAATTTATGAAATACATTGGCAAACAGGTGGTAATTAAGACATTTTAAGAACAAATCCCATTTATGTCACTAGGAATTGTAATTGTAGCTCAGCTAGGGAGAGCATTTTCCTTATTTTTGCCAGGTCATTTGCATGATCTTTTGGGAGACAGGATGGACATGCATGCTACATGCTTGACAGTAAGAAGTAAAATAAAAAGGAATGCTTTCTTATTGTCTAAGGGTTACTTTATATTATCTTTCAGTTTAGCTCATTATATCAGGAAGCTATTGTCTCTGAGCCAGGAAACAAAAGTCAAGTATCCATCATTTTTGACTGTTGTAAGTTATCTGTGAGCAATAAATACTGTTCACTTATATTTTAGGTTTATTATAGCTTATCTAGGGGGGAAAAAGCAACAAAAAAAAGAGCTGGTAATAATAACCTCAGAACGATATAGTGCATAGCTATATCTCTTTAAAATTGGTAGTCATTACAGAGAAAAAGGAAACAAAATAATAAGGAAATACTGGAAAATGAAGAGTTGACATTAAAATGAAAAAGCTGTTTAAGTTCATGTTTAAACTCTATCAAGGTGATATTTTCAAACAGCAATCACAGCATTTGTAAGGCATATTTCAATCTGCAAAAGTTTTCGACTTGTTTCATTTATCATAATCCATGAAATGAACTCTTTACATAGCAGAGGATAAATGATGGACATACACAGATTCTAATATGATGACTGTACTAAATGATAAGTTGATGCAGTGTAGTAGTTAAGCTTGATTTCTGTCCTTTTTAGTAGAAAGGCTTATAGACATGATACTGTCTATTAGAATTGAGGAATATAGATGCAGAATCTCTTCTGTGCCATAAGAGATTACACAACTATTTCAAAATCCCTAAGAAAATACATCAATTTCCATGCAAATTTGTGCCCTCATTGGATGTACTTCCCTTTGTCTTCCTGGGATTATCAGAAAGGTTTCTAGCAATCAATAGAAGAGCATCCAGGAAAGCCTCTGAGTGAGCAGTATGCAAGAGTCCAAATGAAAGTTCAGGACACTTGTGCTGAATGAGGGAAGCAACTGTCTTATTTGACTAATTAAGCATATTGTTGACTAATACCAAAGTATTAGCAAAGTATCCAATAAGCAGACTAAAATGGAATTATGCTACTTTTATAGACTGTCCATCAAACCATTCCCTCCATCTGATTAAATCACCTGATAACCTCTTACAGAATTGTCACTCATTAGGCTGCTGAGCTCACTGGCATACCTCCACATTGCTCCTATATACATCTCACTCATTTTTAATTTCCTGAAGTTTGGAACTCACTATCACCTACCTAGAATCACTTACTGCAACTTTTGCACTTATCTTTAAAGTTCAATAGAATAGTACAGTTTTAAAGGGAGAGAATTTTTCCCTTAATTGCTCCTATATCAATTTAGGAATTTAAGCTGATCCATTAGAAGGACATTTTCTTCTGAATAGATCTTGGACCAGGATAAGTAGTTAATGCGTTAAATGCATATTCAGCTGTCACTGCAAAAATTAGACTCTCAGACCTGGGACTGAAACCTAAGACAAAAGCTACTGTAATTTCTGTTTTGCTTCTGTCTGCCTTTAAGAATGCTTACAATCAGAATCCAAGTTTTCTCCAGGGAAGCTGCATAGATCTCGTGTGTTTTTGTGGCCTAATTAAGGAAGCAGTTTAAAGAAGATCTCAGACCTCAGATAACCAACTCTAAAATGGTGATTTATACAAAATCTTCTTAAAGGACATCTGAAATCAAAGGGACTTTAAAGGTCCTCAGACACCAGCAGTCCTTGCTATTACATATTTTCAGAATTATATTTATCTAGATTCAAAATATCTTTGGACTCCAGAGTCATGTGCAGAATGTCTTTGGACTCACTGCATTTGGCATATACATTTGAAACCGAATGAGGGTTAAATTAAAATCAAGAAGAAATCACCACAACATTTTAGATGTTTTTTTTTTCCTGTCATCTTCACATGAAAGCCCTTAGGAATAAGATCTATAAACTCAGTTTCTACCTCAGCCCAAATCTATATATCATATCTCTCAAGAGCATGTTCCCACACTAAGTTGTGTGTAAAGGTCAGAGTGGAAAGATGCAGCACTTAAGCTATTAAATTCGCTCTGTTGCACTATAAGGAATTCAGGATTCCTATCTGCAACACTAAAATTATGAATCAACCTTTTCAACCATTTTTCCACCATAATTCCCACCATTCCTAGGTGGAACTATGAAACACCATATTTGTGAGAGTGGGTCTACTGTTAAGAAGCAAGATGCTTCAGACTGGACAGAGCACCAAAGCGGCTTGTGTGTTGTCTGGCACTTCAGCTACCTTACTCAAAGTTACCCTGACAGCCTGGGCATGATTTGATGTTGGAAATCCCAAAGCATCAAAACTTTTCTGGTCCTAACTTCCTACAGTGCATGTCCTTTGGAAAAGGATAAAACTATAGTTTGTAGCGCAGAATTTTCTCAGATGACTTACCTTACTACAAAAGATTCTGTGTTGCTTGCACCCTAATAAGCAACTTAAGTGTTTTAGAAAGAGACAAATGTTTTCAGTCCAGGATGAATTTCACCCATTTCTCACTAGCTCCTAAGTTTTATTTTCAAATACTAAAAATATTATAAAGTCTATTTCCCCTAAGGAAACCTTTGTATTCCCTTTCCATAGTTAATTATTCCCTACACAAACAATAAGACTGTACTCTGAATTTGACCTCACCTCGCTCATTCCCTGACTATAAAGGATAAGTAGAGTGATGAGATCAGTGTTGGATTAATATACTGCTAACAGCTAAGCTTAAATATGAAATGCAGCGCTGTGCCATTTTTACATGATGGTAGTCAGCAGGAAGCTGTTATTCATGCATTTCTTCCATAGTAATTACATAATCTGCCTAAAATTTTTGAGATTAAAATTCAACCAAAGCACTTCAAAGCTCACATTCACATCCTACAGAAACATCAGAAGCATGCACTTAAGTATTTCACTTAACTATCATAGCCTTGATTTGTTATACTGTCTATGTCAGTGTTAGTTACATGGAATTGTTGAGATTGTTTAGTGTTGATATGTAGTACTTCAAAGCTACTACTTCAGAGAAACTTGACAGTACTTGAAAAAGAACTGTGATTCCTTATAATACAAAGTAGAGAAAATGAGATTGGAAGCATTTCTATGAGGTATCAGTGTAGATTGTTTAAGGCATTTTTAAAATAAGTGATTTTAATAAGTGAATAAAACTGAAAATCATGATCTGGGCTCATGTGCTTAGTAAGAGACAAGCAGTTTCTATCGTTTTTAATTTACCTGATCAGGCTAAGCAACAGAAAATAGTCACATATTCTCCTGAGAGTTTTACTCTCTAGTTTGAGTCATTCACATCCAATGAGACTCTGAGAAGGAATTTCCTATCAGGGAAACTCAGTAAAATACAGGTTTAAAGACTGAAGAATAACAACTTAGATTTCAAAACAAGAAGCTATTGCTTTTCTTCATGTACAGTGAGGTGTGTGGCAGGCAGTGAGGTTAGCTGGAAATAAACTAGCTAAACAAATTACTCACTCTGTAAACCTTTTGCAAGGAATTGCTAATTTTATCAAGGCTTTAAACATCTAAACTCTTGCTAAAGAAAGAATATTCTTTCTCTTCCCCTGCCCAGCTCTTTCTTCACATCTGACTTGCCCAGCCAGCTGGCTGCCTTCCCTCATTTTTACAACATACTTGAGCTTTTGGAGAGCCTCTACATGATACTCCAATTTCTTCCTAGACAAAATCTCCCAGACCTTATTCATATATATAACATTTTACTCTGAATCCTGACAGGCATGCCCATTTTCTCCTTCCCCATGCCACAAGACCTAGGGAAGACAGACTAATTCTATAATACATGCATGTAAAACTTCTGAACATATCGATCTGTTTAAAAAAGATGATGATAAGGAAATTTGAAGATACCATGTTTGATACTAAGCTATCCCAAACTTGATAAAAAAAGACATTTAGATAGAGAAGGGAGATGCTGTTAACAGGGGCTTTCAGAGAATGCATCTGAGTAGACGCATTCCCATTAGAGGGAGATGATGAACACTGCAGCTGTCTAAAGGGTTTGATTGCTCTTTTCTGCTCTTCTCTTACTCAACTTTGGAGAATTCAAGACACAGACTGATCTATATAGAATTATACATAGTTTGCCACTCCTCATGGAACTCCTTGCTTGTATATGAAGTTTTCTATTTCCTCTGTATTTTATGCTCATCATCCTATACAAATGATATGGTATTACTTTATATCATGCCTTTTTTGCCTAGCAGAATCAGTGAAAATTTGAGTAGATGGTGTCAAGGAACAATTATCTTCTGAGTTTTACCATGCAAATTAGCAGCTTTTCTTCACTCCTTTCCTAGTTTCTTCTCAGGAGTTGGAAAGTGAGTCAGAACTTCATCCTGATTTCTTCAAGGTAGTAAAATGTATACTATTAATTTAGTGTGGTTTTCTTTTCATTTTCCAGTTTGAAACAATAGCAAGACATCCTTAACCAGCTGCTTTTTAATGCAGTGATTGAGATAATATTTATGACAAACTCATTTATATTAATTCATTTGAACGTTTTGTATTTAGCTCCAGTAGAGGTAAACAAAAAGTAGCAAAGCATGAATAGGGCTTTGGTTAAGAAACCCTTTGGTTTCTTAAATAACAATAAAAAGCAGAAGTTTGTTTTTAACACTGTGATAAAGATTACAATGAGAAATTAAGATTATCAAATTGAAAATCACAGTCATTTCCCAAGCAAGTTTGGGACCCAGTTCCTGTACTAGTTTTTAGTGAATATAGCACTCTCTTGACAAGCTTAAAACATAACTCAGTCAAGCAGACCTCTTCCTCCTCCAGTCCCAAGAGCAAACATATTCCTTTGAACTGTCCTATCTGTAATATAAAAACATAACAACATGAATATATTCAAAGTTGCTATAAACACAGGACATTTGATCACATATACTTCATCACTATGGGAAAAGATGGAAATCTTGAAGATATCTTTTTCTATATGTCTGAAGCATGCTCTCCTATTACAGTGAAATGTATATGTGCAAGATTTATGTACAAATATCACACAGAGAATGGTTAAGGTTGGAAGGGACCTCTAGAGAACATCTAGTCCAAACTTCATGCTCCAGCAGGGACAGCCAAAGCATGGGGCACATGGCGGCATCCAGGCAGATTTGGAAGGTCCCTGAAGAAGGAGACTCTACAACCTCCCTGGGCAGCCTGTGCCAGGGCTCTGGCACCCTCACAGGAAAGAAGTTCATCCTCACAGGGAGATATGTTTCAACTTACACCCATTGCCCCATGTCCTAAAACTGGCCACCACTGAGAAGAGCTTGGCCCCTTCCTCCCTACATTCTCCCGTCAAGTACTTGTACATTTTGATCAGATCTCCTCTCAACCTTCTCTTTTCTAGAAGCTCCACATCCCTCTTCTCCTGGGGAGCCCAGAACTGCCCCCAATACTCCAGATGCGGCCTCCCCAGAGCTGAGCAGATGGGCAGGATCCCCTCCCTCCACCTGCTGGCAACATCCTCCTGATGCAGCCAGGATCCCATGGGCCTTCTTGGCCACGAGGGCACTGCTGCCTCATGGGTAACTTGGTGTCAACCAGGACTACCAGGTCCCTCTCTGCAGAGCTGCTCTCCAGCAGGTCGACCCCTAATCTGTCCTGGTGCCTGGGGTTATTCCTGCCCAGGTGCAGGACCCTGCACTTGTCCTTGCTGAACCTCGGGAGGTTCCTCTCTGCCCAGCCTGTCCCTCAGGAGTATCGGCCACTCCACCCAGCTTGGTGTCATCTGCAAACTTGCTCAGATGCCCTCTGTGCCCTCATCCAAGTCACTGATGAACAGGTTCAATAGTACCAGGCCCAGTACTGACCCCTGGGGGACACCACTGGCCACAGGCCTCCAACTGGACTCGGCCCCATTTTTCACCACCCTCTGAGCTCTGCCAGCCAGACAGTTCTTGATCCACCGCACTGTGTACTCTCCTGCAGTCCACTCTCCTGCAGCTTCCATACGAGGATAGTATGGGAGATGGTGTCAAAAGCTTTGCTGAAGTCAAGGTAGACAACATCCACGGCTCTCCCCTCGTCCAGCCAGCCAGTCATCCCATCATAGAAGGCTATGAGGTTCGTCAGACATGACTTCCCCTTGGTGAATCCATGCTGACTGCTCAACACCTCCTTCTCCTTGACATACCTAGAGATGCTCTCTAGGATGAGCTGCTCCATCACTTTTTCAGGGATGGAGGTGAATATGTGACAAATAATATTTGTTTGACTGGATCAAATCCATAGAAGAATCCATGAGGGCATTTTCATTTCAATATTTTCCCCTGATTTTTTTTCTCTCCAATTCTGTTTTAATAAACTATATAGAAAAAAAAATTAACATTTTTGCATGATATCCAGATATAATTTTGGAGGCTCAAGAATTAAATTGGATGAATAAAATGTTCAAATTAAAATCACTGCACCTGATCTTTACCACATCTATGTGAATTAAAATTGTTGTTGGCAAAACAGCAGAAGAAAGCTCCTCAAGAGAAAAAGAAGCGACTACTTACAAACACGTCTCACTTTAAAAATAATATAGCAAAGCATTAATTTCACATACTAGACACAAACCTCTTAAGCTGAGAATGCAGATGATCTTAGAAATCCCTTTGGGCAAAATCCTGGATTTAAAATGTAAACTAGTTATCCATTATTGTTTTGTCTTATTTTTCATTGTCAATTAACTTGTTCTATAGAAATACTAGTAGTATCAATAATCTACCAAGTTAAAAAGTCTTTAAGGTTTAGTGACATTCCTTCCTGACGTTTCAGGTTTAGCAGGAGGTTGATTAGATTAGGCACTATCTGAGCTGCTATGCTATGCTTGCTGCCCTAGGGTGTAGAACAATAGGTCAGCTTTTAGCTCCTTAGAAGATCTAGGAGATACCAGCTTGAAACTTGTGGCAAGTTTAAACTTATTTTTTTCCTTGCACAATTGGACCATGTACTGCAGTTTTGTTCCACAGCACAAACCAATTGCACAAACTTTGTCAGTGATGTGCTGCTGAAGGCCACAACAGAAGCATAGTCTTTACCTTTTTTATGCAATGGCTTTTAGGCACTGTGCAAATGATAACATCCAGATGTTCCTATCCACCAGAGCTTAGGGAGTTTCCCATTGATTAGGTTCATCTTATTCATTGCAAGCCTATCCCTGTTTTATAGTTGGACACACTCAAAACGGAGAATAAGAATGAAATATTTTGCTATGTTAATTTCCAAAAAGGACTAAAGATTAGCACTTTATAAAAAAGAGTAAAAGAGATTACATAAAAAAAAAAATCATTAGCTTGTTTATCAAATAATACCCATGTATGGCATTAATAAAAAACAGTGAGACTGGGGTGAAGTTTATGTGTATATATTGCCTCTTTTAGATAGTAAAATTTTGTTTGGGCCCTATAAGAACTGTTTTTTTTTCAGGTAGTAGAAAAAATAATATTTTTGTAACTAGTCTTAATCAATTATAACTGTCATAACTGGCCCTAATCATTGAACTGGTACTTCTAAAGTATGGATACTACATATAAGATAGCTATGGAAAAGTGTCCTGTGTGATATTACAGTCAGCGAGACTCTGAAATTAAATCTGGTAAGATCTTTGCATCAGTTAAAATTCTATTTATTCATGTTTTATTACATGAGAACCCCTACAGATATTATATAAGGTATAGAAATAAGGATGGTAAGACTTCAGATGATATCATGAGATAGAAACAGTTCTGAATAGCTGTACAAGAAGATTAGTTATCTTTTTAATAAGTTCTTCTCCGAAAGCTTGCTACCTACCATATGTTTGTGTGGTCCAATCTTGTTTAATTAAAAAAAAAGAGTTTGGTGACAGAATGTTTCTTAACTAATAATTCTATTTCTTTTTTTGTCTTTGTCTTCTTTTCACTTGGTCTACGGTATAAATATTGGCATCACATAACCTCTTTTTTTGTGAGACCATTTGTATAGCAGCAGTTTTATTAAAAAAAAAGCAAGATACCAAGTCATATGAATTTTAAACACTTCTTGTAGGCTATAAGAGAAATATTTGTGATGCAAAACTCAGTGCAGTAGAACTACAGTGTCCAAGTAACACAGACCGTGAAGTAAGCAGCAATATCCACTTCAGCTACCTTGAATACATTAAGAAAAAGTGTTTCCTTTCTTGTTTGTCCTCTTATTACAGGATCAAAGCTTTCTGGTTCCCATGACAGAGCAGTGACCAGCTAGAAATGAAACGTGATATTGGTAGCACAGAAACCTTGATTTGGGCCTTACAATTTCATGAATGCGGAAGTTTGCCAGGATGATTGCTGCTGTTACACATAAGAGCACAAGACTAGCAAGACTACAAAACAGTTTGAGCTCACTACTTATTGAATCCCTTTCACAGAGTGGCTATTAAGTGTTTTAAAAGCAAGGTTTTGACACAGCTCGAAATACAGGCATCCCAAGGTGAAGGCATTCCATCCAAAGGGTCTTGTTTAATCAATCACTGCTCAAAATGCTTCCTGCAGCTACCAGAGTTCCCCAGGAGGTGAAGAAACTCCACTGTGCCGATGCTAGTCTTTCTGGAGAGGCTATGGAGGGCTTCTCTCCAGCATTTTCTTTCCTTTTAAAAGGAATCTGCTCATTCAGACTGTCCTTACACAGCCTTCTCTGTTCTCTGTCACATCTGTATTACTACAGGTTTTTAAGAATATATTGTTTAAAATATTACAATAGAGCGAAACAAACAAGCTATTTCACTGAGTCCTTACTAAATAACTTATGTTTATTCAGGCTGAAAGGTTTATTCTTTTTGTTTGTTTCAAAGATACAGAATCAGCCTATATTTTCTAAAATATATTTACAGTTTTTAAAAGAGTTGCATAATTTGATATTCATGGGGAAAAACACTACCTTTTCTGAATATGATAAATTGCTTGATTATTTTTCATTTACAATTTTGAAAATAGAAATGCATAAAAATAGATACTTAAAAATGTTTACAGAATAATTGTGCAAAAAAAACCCCCTATGTCTATGTGTTTATTAAATAATTTGCCAATACCAGCTTATAAGAGCTCAGTAACTGGAAATCTCTGTTGATTTCTTTTCTTTAATAAACAAAAACACTGTTATGAATAATACTCAGAATTATCTCTGTTGCAGAGCTTCCTTCCCTGTGGTGTTTCAGACGTACCAGGTTAGTTCAAGAGAGTCTGAACAGCCCTGTTTTTCTGTAGACCTATTTGTATTCTCTGATTACAAGGGCAGAGCAGAGCAGACAAAACGTCTGTGCTGTTTCCTGTCTGGTAGTAGACTTCCTCATCATATCAACATTAGGTTAGGGGAGGAAAAATCACCCCAAAACTGCTAATTGGGCTATAGAGATATTTTTATTCTCTAATAAAGTATTTCAGATCTCCATTTCAAAATGTTACTGTCAACGCAGAGGACAATTTGCTTATCTTTCTAATTCATATACCTATCTTTCATATACTATCTATACTATCATATTTCATATACTCATATACTTATTTTTCTAATTCATATACATATGCTTATCTTTCTAATTCGTATCCCCATTCCTTTCTCAGCCTACTATGCAGGACTCTGTGCCACCAGGAAGGAACAGGTCAAATGGTCTTAATATCCTTCAGAAGCAGGATCACAGCAAAGAGAAGAGCTCTCTGAGTGCAAGTCTTCAAAGCCAGTATTACTTTCGTTGCAGATCTGGTAGTCATCACAGCCAGATATGACTGCTCAAAGATGAGAGTAAAGAAGATGGAACTGTAGTCACCACTCGTTGGTTTAGAAATGTCATGCTAGCCACATTTCAGACATTGTATGACATTAATACTAATCAGCCCGTATTAACAGCCAGTCATGTTCACAACTGTTCTAACAGCTGAGTGCCTCTAAGCTAAATTGATTTCATCCCTTAGACACCCATTAACACCTCTCCTTCCCATTTAGATAATGGAACGCAGTTGTTCAGGGGTGTTTATGAAATGACATTCATTTGATTGATAAGTGACCTTGACTGAGTTAGAATATATGCTTGTCGGAATTTAAAGGATCAACTCCCTTTTCAATAACAAAGTCAGAAGTTGCAGACCTCCAAATGTTCACTGAATTCAGAGGTCCACAATCTGTAAATATCAATGAATGTTTTTATCCACAAATGCATTTGAGACGATTATTTTTTAAATAATGTCTTACACACACCTACTGGTATTGTAACTACAGAAAGAGCTGAGGAAATCTGAGATGGATAGTCTGATTTGAAAATAAATCAGAATTTAATTATTTGATTTTGTAGCTTACTCTATTTTGAAAAACTCCCTTAATCTAGCTCCAGTGGGACATTCTTATTAACATCAACTGAAATATTGAAGCTTCATATATTGTTAATTTAATGGAGCATATAACCTAGGCATGATTAATTAAAAATATTGGAAACTTCTGATACAATTCCAAAATATTCAGTTTATTATAAAAAGCCTTTCTAGAGCTAGATTATGGGAGTTCTTCAATAATAGATTAAACAGATTAAATAATTAAAATGTCATTTGATTGAAAGCAGAGCATTTTCCTAGAGTATTAATGTTACAACTTATACAGCCAAGACTATCTTTTCAGCTCCAAATATTGTTGCAACCCTGATATTCATTTCTGCTCTTTATTTCACAGGTATCATGAGATAGAATTTAAAAACCAATTACAAACACTAACTTAAATATATATTTAAGAGTTTAAATATAAAGCTATGCTTGCAGTTTCCAGGGATTATTTGGGGGAAAATACTGAAACTCATTTTCTGTAGAAGTTACTTGGTATACAAAGATGCTCCCAATGAGGACTGATTTTACTGGTTCCAGTCATGTACACTTGAAAGACAGGTCTCTGTTCCTTAGCTTTGTGCAGCTGTGGCTGCTTCCACTTGTGGCAGAGCAGAGGGACACCTGAGCAGCAGCACTGAGTGTTTACTCCTCTCTGTAGTGTTTGCCTCAATTGCAGCATTTTCTGATGTTTCTGTGTCAGGGCAGACAGGTGGGCAGACCCTCGGCAGCCCTGGATATGAAGCAGGATGCAAGTGTCCGCAGGCAAGATGTGGTTTGCAGATCACTAGCTGGATCATCCTGATTAGCCGTTCTGGTGTGATTGACTGTTTTGCAGACCTTCCTGCTAAAGCTATTTCACTTTTTAACAACTCCTTAAATATCTGTAAATAAACACTATTATAAAAATTCTACTGCTGCAAAAGCGCCTAGTGCAGGAGCTTGCATGTGTAGTTGGACAGCATTTGCAGGTGTGACCGTAGGAAATCCAACCCAGGACACTCCACAGACCTTGGGGTGGCAGAGTTCTTGACTGAAAGAGGCTAACATGAGATCAAAAGCATTATTTGGCTGATTTCAAACAGAAATTTCAATGGAAGTCTTCCTCCTTTCCAAGACCCCATCTCAATGACTAAAGCTTTTGTTTCTTCTTTATTTTTTTTTAAATATAAAACTTAATTTAGAAATACATTTTTGGCCAAAATCTACTGGCAACTGTAGCAAGCTATTTCCATTGTGAAGAACAGCTGTTGATACTCAATCTCATTTAAGCAAGACACAAATGGAGACAAAGGCATTCCAAAGTAGGTTCATAGTTATTTGCATACGTTAATTTCCCATTTTTAGAGGTAGAATTCCACTGTTTCACCACTATGGCTTTTTCTGTATTATTCTTTTTTCTCTCTGTTGCTAGTAGTGAAAAGATCAGTCAAACACGATCCTTACGATATGCAGATCACCCAACTGTGTCCTTTTTCAAGATACGCTTTACATTAACCTATGGTCCCATATGGTATACAGCTGAGCAAACACAGAATATAATATAATATTAATCTCCTCCTAGTGAGCCATGCTCTGTACAAAAATAGGCTACTAGTACAAGGGTCTTTGTAGCTTGGCACCTTGAGCTTGGGTCCCATGGAGTGACACATCACTGGCAGCACAGTGCCATGGAGGGGTGACACTGGAGGGTGCATATGCTGGGTGTAGGGATAGATGCTTTGGCAACATGCTGCAAAAGCATGAGATGCCAGTGCTGGTGGTAGGGGCTGGGAGTTAGAAACCAAAGGCTTCTTATGTTGACAGTATCAAACTTGATAAGCATGAAATAAACCTGAAGATTTCACTGAAGACTAAGATTTAACCCTGAAAGCAGTCAGTTCTCCCAATGTTCAGGGAACACTGGACTTAGCGTGCACAAGAAAAAAATGTAAGGCTGTTTCAAAAAAAAATTGAAGTTATTAAAAGGCATCATCATTTTTACCTCTAATAAGAAGAACTGGCACTTGTCCAAGCTTTTGCTTAGCTGCTTTGGTCAAAAGTATAAAAACTATTTGAATGCAAAATAAAATAAACATCATAGGGAATGTTGACTATGTAGTAATACATACAATGTAATGTCAGTGAACAGTGTAATAATAATATTTTTACATTTTTTATCATGATTTCTCACATTAATTTTGAACTGTCATGATAAAGAAACCACAGAGCCTTCTCATTGGATTTAAACTTAACCTTCTGTGGAGCTCACAGAACTTTTCACTAAATCTTTAATAACTGATTCTTGCATTGTGATGTTTATGATCTGACCATTTTTTGATGTAGGAATGAACTTTCTAAAGCACTGGCAGAGAAGAGAGAAGGAAAATCTAAATTCTAACTCCATATGCAAGCACAGAATAAATGTAAAATAATTTGTTCACATATATTATTTATAGATATTATTCTCGTTAGAGAGAATATTCCCATTTTGTTTATATGTCTGAGAATACTATATATACATATAAACATGCTCCCATTTCATTTATATGTCTAAAGAGTTTTAAAAGAAGTTTAATGTTAAGCTTGTAATTATAAGATATTTTAAGTTACTAAATAGTAACTGAGTGCTATTAAATGATTGCCAATCCATGATATGAACATTCAGGATACTCTGCTTAGATTTGCTGTGAATAATTCAGATTGGTTGCCCAGCTAAATGAATTGACATCTGTATCTAATCCAACAACAGATGGCATCCTTCTATATTTTAGCCAGCACTAATGCTCTATCATATTACAACAGAACCATGAAGAAAGCATCTAAATTAAAAGTATTTGGAGAGAAAAGTGCTGGTGCCCTAATGAATTAGCGAATTAGAAATACAGTGTCCTGTATGATATTTGAGATGTGGAAAAAAACAAAATCATAAGCCTGCAAGTTCAATGTGAACATGTGAGCCACTGGCATGGTTGCTATTCTGTGGCCTGTGAGAATTTTGTAGTAATGTCTCTTTTTGGAAAGTAAAGTTTTATACTCAGCAGTGATCAGATTCCACACTTGACTTAGTTATTCCTGCTTTCCTGATTTGTTTCTACTTCTACATTATAGAATCCCTCTCTGTCATCACCATTCACGCTTCCAGCAAAACTGTTTCTGTTCCAAGTTCCATCCATCTAGATCCACATCTTACTATATTGTTCTATGGAGGAAGTTAGAATCCAGAATCTTTACAATTCCTTTCTACTGCAGCCTGATTCACCACAGGACAGTGATAAAAAGCAGGAGGAATGAGTTGGTACCTTGACAAAACTTTACACGACTTTTAAAGTGCAAGGGACGATTGACTCTTCTGACTGAGACTGAGGAACTGTTGCTGATGAAGGATGAAGACAAGAAGGCATATGTTACTAATTTGACAACACAGGAGAGTGAAAATGAACTGAGACTCATAGCTTGTATGGCGGTGGAAAGGTGTGCCAGAAAAGAGAATAAATAATGCAGGGAGAATGGTTGATACTATCCTGCACAAGATAGCCCTGTTTGATATGGTCACTTGGTAGAGGGTAGCATGACTTCACTGAGGGGATATGATAACTCCATATCAGGATTTCAAAGACTCTTACATTGTGTGTTATAATTGGCCATCCTAAAAAGACATAAATACAAGAATTCAGAAGAGCTATTAAGGAATAATGAATGATGGAATAAGAAAATTTTTTAAAACAAGAGAACTGCACCTGCCACATAGGACACATGACTA
This sequence comes from Nothura maculosa, assembly GCA_032353885.1. NCBI lineage: Eukaryota > Metazoa > Chordata > Aves > Tinamiformes > Tinamidae > Nothura > Nothura maculosa. Next base: position 104,478 of record JAUBOD010000613.1, on the reverse strand, counting down.
AGAGGTGACATTATTAAAATGGTATACCTGTTGCCATTCCTACAAAAGTAACATTACTGTTAGTTCTATACACCTTGTCAGCACTGCTCAGCTTTCCAAATGTTGCTTAGCTGAGGCCAAATTATTACAGAAGAGGACATATGTGTTCTATGGCCAACCATATTGGAGAATACGGCCTAGCAGACAAAAACTGAACCATCTGTTATAACAATAGCATTTGGAATTTAAAATGGGACAAACTAAGTGTTATTTATAAACTTTGCAATCCAAAAACATTTTCAAACCCCAAAAAGCATCAGGTTATTGAGCAAATAGGAAGGACTGCTTAGAACTGGAGGCCGCCAGGTAGACCCATGCTGAAACTAATGAATTCAACATAAACCATTCTACTTACAATTTATTTCCCCTTTGGACAGCTTCCGTGATCTGTAAGATCACAAAGTTAACACCATACACACTCAGCAAGCAGATAGATTACAAATCTATCTGCAGATAATCACAAACTGTCAAACTACATCTAGATCCTTCCCTCCACTCCATTCTTCAGATTATAAATGAGCAATAAAGTGGAGGAAAAGGCTAAAGGAAAGTATTTGCTGCAAAGAAACTTCACCCTGAGAACCTTCCAGCAATGAGAAGCTTAGGCCCACTAGTGGCCAGCAAAATGTTCTAGAGTTAAAAGTTAGGAGAATAAAAAAAGGAAAAAAAAAATGCCAAGAAGGTCTGTTGCTTTGCAAAGGGACTGCCAAGGGAAGGGTTGTGTTGGTAGAAGACCTGGCATCTGAACATTTTGTTATCTATGCGATTAATGGGATACTTAGTCCTGCCAAGAGCCAGAAAAAAAATCCTATAGTTAAGGTTAGGTTTGGGAAATCAAGAAAATCAAGACTGCCATTGCAGTAAGGGTCCTGCCAAAGGAAGGGCTATGAAGCCAAGAAACCTGGCCTCTGAGAACCTTCTGGTCTATAAGAACAGTCATGAACATAGTCCTATGAGAGGCCAAAAAAAAAGAATCCTGGTGTTAAATTTAGGTTATGATTTTGAGAAACAGACATCTGACATGAGTCATTGTAGTGCTTCTACGGAAGGGATGCCAAATTAAGGGCTGTGCTGACAAGAGGTCTGATCTGTGGAGGCCTTCCTGTCTGTGATAGCAAACTCACCCCACCAGGGGACAGAAACAAAATCCCATACACAGGGTTAGGGTTAGGGCTAAATTTAGAGTTAGGGTTAAGGTTAGAAGAATGAGAAAGCTGAAAGGTGCACTGGCTGTGCTACCAAAAGATCTAGCCTGGTTCTCATTTATGGAACAACAGAGCAACCAGCAGTTGAAAATAACTCCTGTGGTTAGTCCTAGGTTTAGGAAAACAGTGCTGAGATAGGGAGTTGAAGTCCCAAACAGTTTTTAGGAGCTTAAGTATTCTTTTGTATCTGGTGTTTCATGGCTGGGTGTCGTGCTCTAAGTGCTGGATTGTTTTCTGAAAAGAGATTTGGGCTGCCACATTTTGAGATTTTCAAAATTCCACTGACAACAAAGAACATATCCACTGAAAAATTCACAGGCAGTGACTCCCAACCTCTTTTATTTGTAACAAAAATTATCAAAAGAATGAGAAACCTGAGTCTTAGAGAGCGAATGATGTGCAAAAAAAATGGACGTTTCAACAGTTATCTTGCTTGGCTTTAGTATCAGAGCCAAAGGAAGTAAGAAGCAGCCAGATGGCCAGAACACAGAATAGTAAAAGAAAAAAAATCAATGTGAGATTATATAAAGAACAAAGTATTTCTTCTTCATTCAGAGCACTTTTTTAAAGGATGAAAAACAGCCAGATTGAGTTATTTTATATTACAAATGTTGCAACTTGCAGTAAATGAGAAATATAGCCAATTTTAACCACTCAATGTTACCTGATCATAGAATCATACAATCATAGAATGCTTAAGGTTGGAAAGGACCTCAGAGGTCATCTAGTCCAACCCCCATGCACACACAGGGTCACCTAGAGCACATGGCTCAGGGCTGCATCCAAGCGGGTTTTAAAGATCTCCAAAGACGGAGACTCCACAACCTCTCTGGGCAGCCTGTTCCAGGGCTCTGTCACCTTCACAGTGAGGAAATGCTTCCTGAAGTTCCTGTGGAACTTTTGGTGCCTCAGCTTGTGGCCGTTTCCTCTAGTCCTA
>JAUBOD010000613.1:83857-102186 GCA_032353885.1 Nothura maculosa | reverse complement strand
TCCTCTCCCCAGCTCTCTTGTGTCCCTAGGGCCTGGGATTCTAGAGGGCTGCCCCTGACAAACACTGAAGCAAAGGCCGCATTCAGCAGCTCTGCTTCCTCCGTGTTTTTCAGGGTACCCACCCCATTCACTAGTGGACCCACATTCTCCCTGACCTTCCTGTTGTTGTTAATATATTTGAAAAAGATTTTCTTGTTACTCTTAACATCCCTTGCCAGATTTAATTCCAACTGAGCCTTAGCTTTCCTTGTAGCATCCCTGCATTCCCTGACAACGTTCCTTTATTTCTCCCAAGGGGCCTGCCCTTTCTTCCACAAACAGAGGTTTGACCATTGGTTTATAAAGTTAATAATTTTTAGTGTACAGTAAACAGTATTAAAAAAGAGCATATTTCCCTAGAACCCTTTTTTCTTCTTAGTGAACTGTCCTGACATCTGAGCTAGATTTCTAAGAGTGCTTATTCCTTGAGATCTATCACATAAAACAGCAATCTCTGCTGACACGTAGTTGAACACTTTCATATTATGTAACTTAACTAGTCAAACCCATCTACCTAGCAAAAGTCCACCTAACAGTCCGAACTGTCACAAGGAGATGTCCAAGAGTGGAAAGATAGGGATGATAACTTACCTTTCTCTAAGCTGACTGCCTTGTATGTTCATTTTGAGAACTGTAATTTGAAATATCTAATAATACAAACTAGTCTTTACTACAGGAAATATAAAATTAAAATATATCTAGTCAGCACAAAGAAAGGCTTCAGGAGCATAATAGCAATGGAAACAAAATAAATATATACTATTAAAGACAATCTAGTCTTTAGAGGGTAATCACTTAAAGAATGAGATACTTGCTTCCAGGGATGGGAGAGGTGATGTGAGCAGAATTTTCAGGGCTACTGATACAGTGATTTTCTGTTCTGGAGTAATGAGTTTGAAGGTAAAATGCACTGATTTTTTTGAAAGAGGGAGCTTGGTGGTTCTAATATATTAAGGACATTTTTAAAAATGTCCTTAATATGTTTAAATGTCCTTAATGTTTAAAAAGATTTGTCATTGATTTATACAAATCAGATTTAAAAAATCTATCAGAAAACTTCAAAAGCTTTAAGAAATTTCCTTCAGATTCAGTGCAGAAACATAAATTACCAGTGAATGTCAGTAAGACTGTAGTTCTGCAGTTCTTTTAGATTGAAAAGTGGTCTCCTACCTTGTTTTTTACATACAGGTGCCAGCATTTCTGCAGCTGTATGGAGAACAAGAGTAAGGAATTGATGTAACTGAAGATTCACACAGGAAGTAAACAAACAGTTTCACCCAAATTTATCCCTTACTACTGTTCACTGCATAGCCACACATATTACTAATGCCTGGACAAGGAATAGTGTGGGAACATTAGAGCTCCAGAACTAAAAGCAGTGTCACAAACTAAATGTCTTAATCATTTGTTAAATATGTTGCAATATATTCAGATTTTTTACCTATCCTATCATCATCACAAATTGACAACCATTCTGCTTTCATCAGTATATTCTAAAGGGTGCCATGATATCTACAGATCTCCTCAAGATTTGTGCCCTACTCTCCCCCCCCAAAAAACTAGTGCAGATGAGGTAAAAAAGTAATGAAAGTCTGCAATACAATGATACAAGATATGCAAAACACCTACCCTAACTCTTCAATTTCTTTCACTAATTATCTTCTTAAATGTAAAACTAGAAGTGTTTCTTACACTGTTTCAGGGAATCTCCTCTTTGTTTTTTTCCTTCTACACATTATTGCTAATTAGCTTGCTTCCTTTGCACAAACTTATAATTTTCATTTGCTTTAAAGTCATATTTTCCATGAGCTTTGCTGCTTATATAATGCTGTGACATAGTCAGAACTGATACTAGTTTTGTTCTTCTTCTAAAATAGATACAATATTCTTCTTCTAAAATAAATGCAATAAATTCTAAAACACACTTAGCATGTGCCTTCTGAGCTCAGTCACTGCATATTGTCCTATGCAGGAAGGAAAGGCAATTTTGCTATTTAGTACTATTCCTTTGAGTACGTTTAATGTGCAGCTACTATCATTCTACTGTTATTTACTGGAATTATGATAATGTTTAAATGCTTCAGCATCGCGTTACACAAGTTCTTCAGATGGGAAAAGGAACATAAGATTTCAGTATCTCAGCCCAAAAATCAGTGAAAGTATGCACAGCAACAAAGTCAAGGACCCATGTCAGACATGGACAAGGAAAATGATAGATGAAGAATATAATTATTGTTATTCCTATTTTGTCTACTGGATAGAAAGTCATGTAATACCCACGTGATTTTCCCAGGACAGAAGAGGAATTCATGGCACAGTCAAATGCATTTTTTTCAGTATCCTCTGCATGTTTCTGTTTTGCAGATTATCACTAGAAGGGATCAGGCTTACATGGCATAGAAAGAATAGTATTTTGAATCAGAATCAGTTAACTAGGACTGGAGCAGGCAAACATATGAACATATAGAAACCATTTTAAAAGCAACACTGATAAAATTGTATGACAGCGTTATTTTGCAAGCCATTCTTTACAATGAAATTTTCCTGTGAAGCCAGAGAATTGTTTACAAAGCCTAGAGGGTATAACAAATTGAACAACATATCTAGAACTATGATGAATAGGCAGAAAGGAGCACCTAGAGGAAGTGAAGACTGCATTAAGGTCTCAAAAAGGAAACAAACTAGAAACACCAAATCTGACAGAGGGCAGAAGCCCATAGCAGCACATTCTCCTTTAGATTTAGATTGAAACTTAAAATTCTCCAATTTCATAACGCCTGAGCTGCCAGCAAACTCCTTCAAACCCTCTTCATTGTCATTCAGTATGACAAGAGCTACTTCTGCAGCACAAGTGACAGATCTGAGTTGTCTGAAGGTTCTGCATGAGCAAGCTGACTATCTGTATGGTGACACACAGTTCATTGCTTTGGTTTGGCTTTTAAAAATAGGAGATCATATGCAAAAATACAGTCTAAATCATTACTGAAAATTTCTACACAAACTCAGTACATCCCTCTTTTGACTTTGTGTTGCAATTTAAATTTTTTTTTCACATTAATTCTTTTTTCACTTATGTTATTCAGTGCCTTCTGAATAGCCTTGCTTCAAGGAAAAATCAGGATGATAGAGAATAAGGGGCTGTATAATTCCTACGTTATTATTGCAGAAGTTTGAAGATGCAAAGCAGTAGATAAGGTAGAGATTATACGAAAAGAAAAAATAATCTAAAATTCAGAGGAAGCAAGTAGTACCCTGAGTAGTAGAGTATATTTTCCTCTCTCTGCCACAGATTGCCTATTTAAGGCTCAATAAATCACTTAAAACAGATCTTCTCACAAGTTCCTGTGTGTTCCTAATTCTTGCCCTTGTGATTCGAAAATATTAAGCCCTTGCATCTGCAACATACTCAACAGGAACCGAGCACTGAATATGTAATATGTTATATAATAATGCAAAACAATCTGAAAAATCAGTTCCTAAACATCTCAAATTGACCATCAAAAATAGTGGATATTTTCTAATTTATTCTGTCTCATTTCTCTCTCTGTCAAATTAGAGTAATAATTCCTCTTCAAAACACAGAAGTACTGTGAAGATAAATTCATTAAGATTCGTAAAGCACTCAGACACTATAGTGATGAGACCATAGAAAAGCCCATGAGAAAATTAAAAATTCTGTCTTCAGAGTAGAACTTAAAAACGTGGCATGGGACCGTGCACTGAGCAATAACAAAAGAAACAAAATGATGAATAGTTACTCATTCAGTGAGCATTATCTGTGTATTGCGCACGGTAGGAGACAAGAGTCCTGAGGGGGAAAAACAGTATGTGACCAGTTAATTAAAATCAGAATCATAAGCAATATAAGAAAAAGATGAGGAAAGAAGAGTATGGGGTCAATCAAAACTCTGGCATTTCCAACATTTGAGTATTTGGCTTTAAAAACATTGCATTTTTTTCAATGTACTTTTAAAGTTTGTGCAGGGAATGTTGAGGGAGACTTGTCTACCTTAACTCTTTGCAGTGAAATATGGCAGCCACTACTGTTTCCTCTAATATTCCCTATCCTCTCTAGTATTTGCTGTACGCTCTTTCCTACCTGTCCTGAGTCAGTTTGGTGCCTCTTTTTGGAATGTGCAGGGTTCTTCCATAGACAATTAAAAGATGTTGCAACTATGATCCATAAATTCCACTGTTGTTAAGAGAATCCCAGGAAAAGTTAATTGTGTCAATGTAACCCATGTTATAGGAATAGAATATAAAGTCTGATGGCTGAATTAGATGAAATACATACATGCTACCTGAGACTGATCTATGCAAAACCACATTAGAGTTTCATTCCATTAAAAAACTCTTAACTAAACAAACAAAAGACTATCTATAATATTTATAAATATAATACAGAAAAAGAAACCACATTGACAGTTTGGTTTTGCCTTCCAAAAGTTACTTTTCTAATTTTATTCACATTCCTCTGACTTTCTTAAATCTGTGTTGCTGCTTCATCCCTTAGTAAGTTGTCACCAAATTTTCTAGTTTTTAACTGGTCATCTAAATAGTATCCTCTTGCTTCACAGCATTTTTTTAATAAAAATGGGCTGATAATACTTCTCAAACATATGGGATTATGTTTCATATAAAGTATATTTTGGTTTCTTACTATGAAAACTTCTCTAGAAGGAGGGAGAGCTATCCTCAAGAATTCTGTAAAAGAAACATACAGAGAAGCATTTTAATGATTTCTTTCTTATATTTTTTTAATTTATCTTCAGTTTTCCAGGATCCTGGCTGTATAAACCTGAAACTTTATTTCATATAGTATTCCACATACAGTATTTAACAATCTTAGTAGTCTTATTTTCTTATACTTGCAAAACAAAAAGTGTAATCAAAAGATATTAAAGTTGTGCTGTTTTAAATGCAAGTGCCTTTAGTAATGTTAACAATTTTATGAATAACTTATATCCATGAAGGTGGATAAGGTATTATGTAGGTAAAGTTTATATGTGGTATCATTGTACTCCAAGTTTTTGAGCCTTTTAGGTTTTCCAATATTTAGAACACAGTTGTGTGGGAAATGAATTTAATACTTCAGCACAAGAACTATTTAGGATTCATAAATATCAAGTTATTAATTATAATGAACTAACACTGCAGCTGGCAGCTGGTGGTTCCTGGGTTTATTGCTCTTCCATCTGTATGCTTTTCCCATGCTGACAGAACTCACGTGAACAAAAAAATGGGACTATAACCTTGGAAGAATAAAATTATATATAGTAAAACTGTTTAACATATTGCAGGATAAGAGTGAAGTATGACTGTCTCAGTTTATCAGAGAAACATTCAGTTTGTGAAGATATAAAGTAGAGCACTATTTTTAACTTAAGACAGTATATTACCTTTCCTTGAATCACTGAACCTCTTTCCATAAGGGAGCTCAGAATCAGAATGACACCATCAGTAAACATAATATGAGCAATATTTGTAAAGCTTGAGAAATGAGTCTGAGTGGAACCAAATGATCCGCCGTGTGAATGCATCATCCAGGACAGGTACAAACAGATGGGCCTGAGAAGACACCACGCATGCTATTGAGTTTTCAAAGCACAATTGCCATATTAGTGTAGGGAGTTCTCCTAAGTTATCTTTATTGCACTGACAATGAGTTTTAGATTGCCAAAGAATTTTAAAATCCTCTGATTTAGATAAATGTCAATGCCTTAAAGAAATAGACAAAAATTTTGGTTACTCACAGATGTTTGCCAAGAAGCTTCAAGAAGTTGTCACACACAGAACATGAGCTCCAGCATGCCTGAGTACTTTAGAAATCCCTCTTGGTCAATTGAGCACAAAAAAAAAGTTCAATCATTTTTAACATAATTTCCTGGCAGCTTTTCAATTTTGATTGTTGTCAACAAAGGTTTTTTCATCTCAGACAAAGTGGAATAGGTGGTTTAAGAGACCTCAGTAGAAACTCTAATCCTTAGCATATTTTCAGTTTCTGGGGTGTTTGGGCCACAAGCAGGTCTTGGGCCACAAGACCTGCTGCACTAACTGCAACTATTCTGTATATTCTGTATTTGGGAAGCAAAGAATAAGAAAAAAAAATGATATCTTCAATCTGCTTTTCACCTAGTTCTCACTCCACTGCTGGTAGAAATTACCTGTCTTTCAAAAACTTATGATTAAGATAATCAGCCAAATGTAAAAGCTGCAATGAAGAGATTTAAATGTAGGAAGACAAGCTTCAAGACAAAAGAATGGAATACTGGAAATTAAGTTTCTCATCTCAAACACAATAATGCAGCATTTGCTACTTTTCTTCACACCACCTTTCATGGATATATAAAGAAGAAGAGATCACATTTTGTTGAACTGTCAGTATTTCTAAACAGGACAATCGATCACATTCCAAGTGAGAAATAGATAAATGACCATATATGAATCTAGTTACCAATTCCTGTTTTGTTACAGTCTTAATCAAAAGCCAAACATATTACCACTAAAAGCTGTATTTTAAAGATTAAAATATAACCTAAGTTTATTAGGCCTTGGTGAACTCTTTAGTTTCTTATCCGTCTTTAAAACCAGTACAGAACTGAGATGAAAGGAAGTAATCCAAGTCTGTCTTGTACAGTCTGCATTACTCAACTAAATAGACTAATTACCTTAGCTGGCATCAGTAGAGGGTGCAAGCACAAAGCAGGCATAAAGGCTGTCTTGTCATGCCAGAAGAGCCTAATCAAAGGTCAAGTGAAACAGGGTAGGGAAGCTCAAAGTGTTAAGTACATAACTTTATTCTCTTGTCTACCAGTTAGTTTGAGCAGTTACTCAATAAATGCAAAAAGCGTTTATTGTACAAAAGCAGTGTTCAAGTTCTTTCACTCCTTACCAGATCCACCTCTGTGCTTTCGTTTTCTCTGTTGTGCATCTTTATTTGCACACTGCTGCAGAATTTTCTTGGTATTCCACATGGAGAATGTTTTTCTTAGTTTCTTATTAAACATGTCGTTAAATATTTTAATAGGCTTGTATGCATCTCTTTCTAAAGTTTTTCATATACATTTTGTGATTTCAAAGTCTAATCGAGGCAATCAAAAATCTGTCTTAAGCCACCGAAATAATATATCACAAATATGAATGCAGTATTATGCCAATTGGTGGGTCATCATGTCTGGCCTTAACATCTAGAATATTCTTTTCTTGCGATTAAATGGCACTTATATTCGTTCAATTGCTAAATTCTTCATCAGCCAGAAAAAAAAAAACATTTCCTGTCATGTAGACATCTGTGTAGAGCATCAGAATGAGCCCAAAAAAAAAATTAAATCAAGTTACTAAAGTTATGAAGGTAAACAGGAAACCTTTTTTTTTAGGACTCTCTCACCAATGTTCTCTACTCCGTACTCCACCTACAATATATGTTACTGATTTTAATAAAGTATCTCAGGAACTTCATGTAAACAAGCTTTCTATTAGGACATATATAGCTGCATTATTTAGTTTGAGCCTACATTTTATACATAAAAAAGATGTGGTCTTTTATTGTGCATGTTGGTATATCATGTCTAATTTCTAATATAAACTAATATAGTTTGCCCCTCAAAACCAGACAGATGTTTGCTGGAGTAGTTAAATAAATCAATATTATAGATTTATTCTAACTAAATTAAAAATTGACCAATTAGGCAATTTATCTGTAGAAAAATCTTTCTTAAAAACATATATTTAAATCAGTTTTTTTGAGATTTTATGCAATAAATTTATAAAGATACAAATACTAAAGAATATATCATTTAAATTTATGAAGAGTTGAGTCATAAATTATATAACTCCTACACAAGATCATAATGAAAAAGAATATGTAGCCAATCAAATTCATTTCATGACAGGGGTTCTGCAGAATATTTGCCTATTTTTGTTGTATAGGTTTGCAGTGAATTAGTGGGCTAAAGGAGCAAAAATATGTATCAAACTTCCTTAGGGATATTTTTCCTCATCTAATTCTTCTTGCTTTTATAAATATTAGTCAAGGGCTGCCTTGGGCACATGTAAAGCAGATCTCTATGGCTTTACTGAGGGTCTTCATAAATTAAGAATCAAGGACTGGATTCTTTCTATATAAATCAATGATCTTATTAAAAGCCATAGAAACAAATAAATTAGTAACAGATTTTCTAACATGTCCTGGGCACTGATATAAAATACATATATTTCAAAAAAATCCAATAAGGTAATAATATCCAAAGAGCTTAAAAATGTGCTGCCAGTTAATTCTAACATCCTATGTTGTATATTACTACTGTAAACATAGCTACAACACTTATTTGTTGTTCTAAAATATACTGTTTGAAGATGGAGAGAAAATTGTTCAATCAGAATTCCTGTATGCAGCAGGTTGCAAGCCTGTTACCATTGTACTACCATGAAGAACAGACATAACATGTTTAGTATCACAATTCCTTACTGATATTTCCAATGTTACAAAATATGTCATAAGATTGCATTTCATTCATATGATGATTCTGTGGAATAGTATGCAGATTCTATATATTATTTCCAGTAGGATGCATTATTTCCTAGAGATAAAGAGAGATAAAGAATAGCATCTATAATTTGCCAGATTACAGATGGAAGAATTTTCTAACTATTTTTTCCTCAAACTGTCCTCAAACTCAATCAAAGAAATATAAATTTGTAAGTGCACTGACATCTACTAAAAAAAGTAGAAACTATGAGGTCACATCTGGAGTACTGGAGGCAGTTCTAGTCTCCCCAGGGGACATGGAGCTTTTAGAGAGGGTCCAGCAGAGGGCAAGAGAGATGATAAAGGCATTGGAGCATCTCTTAGAGAAGCCGAGTGAGCTGGGCCTGTTTAGCTTGGAGAAGAGAAGGTTGAGAATGGATTTGATCAATGTGTACAAATATCTGAAGGGTGAACGTCGGGAGGAAGGGGCCAAGCTCTTCTCAGTGGCGGCCAGTGACAGGACAAGGGGTAATGGGTACAAGCTGAAACACAGGCAGTTCCATCTCCATGTGAGGAAGCATTTCCTCCCTGTGAGGGTGCCAGAGCCCTGGCATAGGCTGCCCAGGGAGGTTGTGGAGTCTCCTCCTTTGGAGATCTTCCAAACCTGCCTGGATGCCGCCCTGTGCCTCGTGCTCTGGGTGTCCCTGCTGGAGCAGTGGGTTGGACTATGGGATCTCTAGAGGTCCCTTCCAACCTCAACCATTCTGTGATTCTATGGTAAAAATAGATAAAAAGCACTTTTCTTTTTAAAAATCTGGGTGTGGTAAAATCTAGGAATCCTCAAGAAATTATATAGTACTATTAGTTAGAGAAAGATATAAACCAACAATATCATAAGAGATGAAACAAAATCAGTGGGAATTTAGTAAAAATATTATCTTTGGAAGAAGTAAAGCAAAAAGTAAAAACAAAATAAAATCAAATGAAGTAGCAAATTAATCAAAAATCCCACATATTTTTATAAGAGTATCCAATCCAAACAATAAATGGAATGATATATTCATGATATGTCACAAGCTGGAAATTTATACAAGCAAAGAGAATAGAAATTGCTCTGTGATATGTTGAACCATCAATCTGCATATGAAAAACAGAAAATGAATTACAGCAGAAAAAATATTCCATCATCATTGACTATAAGCAATTTTCTGGTCTTCATGCTTTCATCTTAAAGATATTTCTTTTATGTCAAAATGTGGTATCCTGGCTGAAAGTGCCTGTGTGAGAGATAAAAAATAAAATATATATAAAAAACAAGTTCTTATCTTCTGAGATAAATGGAATAAAATGAGCATGAAATGAAATGGTATCAGAGATTTCGTAAGTGACATCTTGTATCTGATATATTACTGGTCATTTAAAAAAATAGATTGAGCAATTAGTTATAATAGACCCCAGTTCTTCAGGTAAAACTTCCAGAAACAAATTCTACTCAGTGTTAAGATTTCCTTGGGTAATCTGGTGGGGTAAAGAAGCTCTGAATTTGTTCCAATCAGGTATTTCAAGTGTTATGACATCCTTCTTAATAGTCCCAGTAAATGGTCATTGGAAAAGGGACTTGACAGGAATACTCATGTACTTCAGGCAGGGGTTGCTGGAATAGTCTGTGACACATAAGCCTCACTAACAGATGGGCATAGAGGGGAAACCCTGCTGATTCAGCTACATCCAGACCAAGAAGCTTGTAATCATCTGGCATCAGTACAGATTAGGGGCTAATCTGCTGGAGAGCAGCTCCTTAGAGCTCTATAGGGCGTTGGGAGCCCTGGCTGACACCAAGTTACTCATGGGGCAGCAGTGTCCTCGTGGCCAAGAAGGCCCATGAGATCCTGGCTGCATCAGGAGGATGTTGCCAGCAGGTCTGGGGGCCAGACCTGGAGTATTGGGGGCAGGTCTGGGCTATCCAGTACAAGAGGGACATGCTGCTTCTAGAGAGGGTGTGACAGAGAGCAACAAGGATGATTAAGGGACTGGAGCATCTCTTATGAGGAGAGATTGAGTTGGGTCTGTTTAGCTTGGAGAAAAGAAGGCTGAGAAGGGATCTGACTAACATGCTTAAGTTCATGAAGGGGGAATGAAAGGAGGAAGGGGCCAAGCTCTTCGCAGAGGTGGCCAATGACAGGACAAGAGGAAATGGGTCTAAGTTGAAACACAGGCAGTTCCATCTCCATGTGAGGAGGAGCTTCTTTCCCGTGAGGGTGACAGAGCAGTGGAACAGGCTGCCCAGGGAGGTTGTGGAGTCTCCTTCTCTGGAGGTCTTCCAAACCTGCCTGGATGCCACCCTGTGCCACCTGCTCTAGGTGTCCCTGCTGGAGCAGGGAGTTGCACTAGATGATCTCTAGAGATCTCTTCCAACCTTGAACTTTCTGTGATTCTGTGATCTGTCATCTTTATCAATATCATGTGTCTGCCGTATCAGGAGAAAACATATCAAATATCCTAAGCATGATGCAATTTGTAAAAAACTAATGTTTTGCGCAGAGTTTCATATAAGGTTAAACACTGGACAATACAATTTCTGTTGCCTGAATAACATTGACGTCCTTAGGTTTTTCAGCTGCTGTGGCAGCATTAAGTAGTAATGCATAGTGTTAAGGACAACAACCTGGAACATATCTAGGCAATCAGTTATTGGTAAGTGCTTTTTGCTAGTTTGTGCTAATCACTGTGACAAGGGCTAAGTTCCAGGTGGTTTTAGCATGCACAAATCAATCCACAAGAAATGTGTGAATGGGCATCCCTCTTTTTCCTGTCTTACAGATCTGAATGTACTCTGAAGCAGTGTGAGGGCTGTTGCATCTGATATTACATATGGCCAGAAGTTTCATCTATACTAGAAAACGAATTGCTCCAGGGAAAAGTTCCTGGTAATTAAGGACAACTGGCACTGAATGACTGTAGCTGTTCTTGTAGTCAGTCCCTAGGTCTCCAAAGGGGTTGCAAGCAAACTTTCAGTTGCGAGAGGCAAAGGCCCCCAAATGTTATATTACTCAGCTCATGTCCAAGGTTAATTTTGTTCCAAAAATACAGGGGAAAGAAATCATTTCTGCAATTAAACAATATACAGTCACATTCCAGTGTCTGAGAATGTTCTTTCGGCATTATTTAATTTACTAGCATAGGTATATTATAAGAGTTTAGTAGCTTTAGGATCCAGGAACTATAAAAGTGACCTTGGAGACAGATTGCTAGTGAGTTGACCCACAGAGCTGGACTGCATTACTATTACTGTGAGTCTGGAGTGGAAGACTGAGTGCCCAGTTTTTACAGCATTTTTGTTTCTGGAGGATCATCAGCACTATATATAAATTTGAGAGATTTTATTACTAGGCATTCCAATCTTAAAAGTATTCTAGAAAGCACTTCATGATTTATGCAGTCTTAATCATAGATTTATTCCAGAAGTCATGGCTATTACCCAGGAGCTTGTAAAGAAAGGTAGAAAATTTAATGTGCAGCTGGAATATGGGACATTTATCCTACTAAAATAAAAGGGAGATCTAAGCTAAATTTCATCTGAGACAACTTTCATCCTCTGCCTTTTTTTTTTCCAATAAAACTGCGGATGGTTTTATGTGAAAATTAAAAGAATGACTACCAATTAAATCAAAAGAAGTAATTTAGGAGGTGAGCAGTCAGACTTTGATAGAAGTCTAAGCTGGTGACCATTTAAAATTTTTATGAGCTTATTGCCCATTAAATCTACAGTCACATTCAGTTTGTTATGGTTACAGTTAAGAAGAACACTTATGAGTCTGATTATTTTTAGTCTAGCTCAACAGATAATATTTTTCAGTTATCATTGTCTACCATTTTCTGGAAGAAACAATAGGAAACAGAAAGAAACAAAAAACAAATGAATACATTCCAAAACTTTGCAGGGCTTTGTGGAAATGTTACAGAGTTCCCAAGTAGAAGATATTTGGAAGATATTTCAGTCATTGTTTGAATTTTCAGCTTGTTCATTAGTGAAGCTTAATATACATATGGAAACTAGCTAGCACCTAGTGAACGAGGATCACATGTGTGATGTGTCAAGGTGAAAGCCACAAAGGATTTATTTGCAGACCTGATAATAAATACATCTCTTATAAACCATCAAGTGAATTTATATTTAGAGGTGGACGTGACTTGCACCAAAGTTATCCTGGATTCCCTTTAGTGCCTTCTTGGGGCAGCTGGCCATATACAAATTTGAAATCTATTAAACCTGACTATTTAATATTTCATACAGAATTTCTAGAGGGGAGTGAAAAATATTCATTAGATTATTTTAAAATGCTGAAGAGAGAGAGAAAAGACTTGAATTTAACTGCTTTATATTTCAAGTTGTATACATAATTTGTGTACTTTAGGATAAAAACTGAATTACAGGGAAGAATGCAGTGCAAATTTTGTTGAATTGCATAGTAAGACCTATCTTCAGGACAAGAGGAAACAGCCACAAACTGAAGCACCAGAAATTCCTCAGAAGCATAAGGAAAAACATCTTGACAGTGAGGGGTGATAGAGCCCTGGAACAGGCTGTCTAAAGAAGTTGTGGAGTCTCCATCTCTGGAGATCTTCCGAATCCGTTTGGACACAGCCCTACGCCCCGTGGTTTGGATGTCCCTACTGGAGCAGGTGGTTTGGCCTAGATGATCTCTAGAGGTTCCCTCAAACATTAATGATTCTATGATCTTAACACAAACCTATTAATGTTGCAACATCAAGTAATCTGTGATAAGAGTATATCAAGCTCAGGGTTATCAAATTTGTCACTGAAGTACTTCATAACACTCTAAGATTTCCAAATCAGAGGCAGCATTTCTTCAGCTCTCCAGTTCTCTTGATCAACATGCATTTATCTTAATCTTTAAACTTTTAAACTGCCTTTTTCTCCTCTACAATTTTCAGCTCCATTGGCTGGATGTGTTTCAACTGTGGCAACAGTTGAATTACGAATATACAAACTAAAGATTATATAACAATGTTACACTGATATTGTTGCTGCGATAACACGATGTAAGACATGTTCTCCACCATATGATGGTGGAGGTCCATCATATATGGTACACAAGTCTAAATACAATAAAGAATTTTATCTCTTAGCACAATATAGATTCTAAATCCATGCTTAATTCTCAGGAACCTGAATTCTTGGTGGCTGCAGGTCTTCAACTCTTCCACTTTGCTTAGATACTGAATATATTGATCTGGTGCATGCCCTAGAATAATGCCTTTTAGTAGGCTTGAGTGACTCAACTGAAATTCACATAAATAGGCATTTCATCTACCTAATTATCTTGAATATTCTCATTTAACTGGCACCATTTTCACCATTTGCGTGAACTACATGACAAAGGGAAAATAATGCCCTACCACCTTAATTGCCTTATATCATAAAATGACTGGGTTTGCAGAGAGAAGGATCGAGCACTGGATGTCACTTACCTCAAATTTAGCAGGGTTTTGAACACACTTTCTTGCAATATTCATGTATATGCTTTAGAATGCTGAGATGAACATCCAGATGGGTAAAAAACTTGGAGGGGAAGATGAGAAAGGAATGAGGGGAGAAGGAGAGGATTTGTCTTCAAGAAGATCTAATAGCAGCTTTCCAGTCTCTGAGAGGAGGTAATGGATAAGACAGAGGGAGGCTCTTCATAGCAGGGTATGGCAAGAGGACAATAAACAATGGATATATGTTGAAACACAAGAGATGCAGACTGCATATCTTCTCCTCCCAGAGAGGAGAGAGAACTTCTCTTCCCAGTCAGAGGAACAGATTGCTTAAGGAAGTTGATGTTTTTCAAGACTCACATCACAGAATCACAGAACGTTCAAGGCTGGAAGGGACCTCTAGAGATCATCAAGTTCAACCTTCCTGCTCAAGCAAGTACACCCTTAACATGTGGCACAGGGCGGCATCCAGGCAGATTTTGAAGACCTCCAGAGAAGGAGACTCCACAACCTCCCTGGGCAGCCTGTTCCACTGCTCTGTCACCCTCACAGAAAATTTATTCCTCACCTGGATGGATACATCCCCCTGCAACCTGCTCTTAACTCAGCGCACTAGCAACCTCCTGAGGTTTCACCCAACATGAGTTATTCAGTTATGTTATGACTGATATACATATAAAAAAATATGTCACCTTCAGTTAAAAAAGCAAAGCCAGCTTTAGTCCTGGCTTCTTTCTGTAGCAATATTGAAGTATTCATGATATAGTTGGACATTTGGTTGCATTATTTCTACAATGGGAGACTGGGATTATTTTTCCTGTAATTTTCACTTCCTAAACCAGTTACCGTTAGCAATGCAGTGTGGACTTTTTTTTCATATATGTCTTAAAGGCACTCTCCATCACTTCTCTGTTGCTAGAAAACAACAACAAAAACACTGTTGGCCCAGAGAGAGAGAGGGAGATAGTTGAGGAAGCCTAGCTTTGTGTCAAGGGCAGTTAGCAGTTGAAGTAAGGTTTGTAACTATCTCCAAAATAGACTGCACGAGCAGTGAACTGCAGAGTTTATGAATCTTTCTAACTGCAGTTAGTGACCTAAAGCTATGAGGACTGGATTGCAAATTTACTCTTCTGTTTATCTTTCCTCATTTCCTGGAGTTCCTACCTCCACTTCGCTTGTACCTCCACTTTGCTTCTTGGCAGTTGAGTGTCCTGAAGGCACCAGCTGACCTCCCTGTCCTGACCACCTTGTCTTTCCTTTCCTACCAGCCCCAGAACCCCATTTCAGCCTGTTCCAGGCCATCAGTCCATGACTTGCAACACCCCAGTGGTGCTGAGCTGCAGCCCCACCGTGTCCTGCCAGGCCCCCCTGACCTTTGGGACCCAATCCCAACATGTGGGTGACTCCTCAGCCTGGCCCCTGCCCAGTCCCAAGGCCACAGTGGCACCCAGGGGCTGGACTGGTGCTGCCCTAGGCTGCCCTGCTCCCTTGGAGGCTGCAGGACTGGGCCTATGGCCAGGATCTGTCCTGATGTCACCAGAAGCCACTGTCCACACTGTTTTGTGTGGAGGTGATGCCCTTATGGTGCCCCCATGCCATGCTCAGCTACTGTGTTTTGAGAGGACTTGCTCTCCTGGCTCTTTCACTGTGATGATTAAACACAGGGGCCTGATGTGGAACTCAGTGTTCAGTCTGAGAAGCAGGCTTAGTTCAGAATTTGAACATGGTGACAAACACCTGTGTGGATAGTAGTAAAGGTCCAAGATAATAATGCTGCCCTGTCTTGTACTAAGACAGGAAAATAATGTGAGTCTTTGGTACCTACAAATGTTTACCTGTGTGACCTATACAGAAAGTACCAATTAAATTATTGGATTCCATGTTAATTAAGCCTCACTTACATTCTTCAGCAATAAGTAAGCTTATCTGTGGTGTAACAAGACCAGTTTTTACCGGTTCACAGTTTTCTAAGCTAGGCATGTCTTTGAATTCATACCTTAAATAAAAAGAGACAAAGATGAAACAAGAAGAACGTGCCTTTAAACATGTTAGCCTGATTATCTAAAAGAACAGTAATAAAGTATATCAAGGCATATATAAAGGTGAATCATAATCAAGTATATCAATTGTAAAAATTACATTTATGCTAAGTACAAACATTGTTCCGGATAGTTAATATAAGCTAGCCAACCAATTCCTGTAATTTCATATTTAATGGAAGGTAAAGAATGCTGATAAATGACAGGTATTTTATTCTGTGCACATACATTAATAATTTTAGTACATTTTCTATTGAAATTGTATCAACATAATCCTGGAATAATAGAACAGAAAAAAATACAGAAAACATTGTTTGCAATTACATACAATAGGGATAGAAATAGAGAGGAGTTAATATTTATAAACATAGCAAATAATATTTTTGATAAACATTTCTTTTGAAATATCTTTTGAAGATTTTCTTTTTTAAATAACGAAATAGAAGTAAGTCAGAAACTTGTCTTTTCCTTCTTTGGATTCTAGAGGGCACAATTGATTTACTGTAGCTGATTAGACAAGGGCAAAAAGCAAAAGCTACTCACTAATCATTTTGTTGCAGCTTCACCTGCAGGTGTTCGAAGCTGGAGGATGGATATCCTCTTCTTTCTCATTTGGGACCTATTACTGCAAGCTGTGGAATTCATTGTGTTGGCTGTTGGACATGATCCCACTCCAATCATGTCAAAATATGGTTTCAATCTGCAGGGATCGGTGCCTTATAGGAAAAGCTTCCCACTCTGTGGAAGTGGTTATGGCTGGGTCAGATTCTTGTTTGTAGATTACATTGCCACTTTCACTGCGATGCAATGCAGATGACTTTAAAAACTCATGAAAAAAGTAGATGTGTGTGTGTGTGTGTGTGTGTGTTTGTCTCACTCACTCTTCCTTAAAAGATTCTGCAGATCCATCAAGGCCTCAGTAACCTACATAAAACTGGTCATCCTGCTGAACAATCATTGAATGTCTACGACACCATTATGGTAGGTACACCAGGAAGACCACCTTAACTTTCAGGGCTATGAGCTCATCAGCTTCTTATAATTTCCTGAATAACATGCAATAGCAAACTTTGCATCAGAGTCTGAGACATCTACTGCGTCCTTCTCTCTCTTTATTTTTTGTTCTTAGTTCATTTTCTGAAGGAATTTATTTGTTAATGTACATTGATCTTTATTTACAGAATTCTGACTTTCTGGCTTTACTAGGCAGGCATTTTTGAACTGCTGTAGAGTTGGAAGACTTGTAGGGAAAGATAGTGAGGGCAAAGAAGCTCTGTCTGACAAGTTGTTCTTCATACCCAGTTATTTTTGCTGTCTGTGTAGCACTCGATAGTGTATTTCAGTTGTGAAATATACACCGTGTTTCAGGAGGAGTAACAACTGGCAAAATATCTCAGGGGATCGAGGCCCCAAAATCAAAAGCAGTTTCTGTTGTGAAGAAATTCCATTTTACAGACCTTCTATGGAAAGGTACTGTGTTTCTCTGTGAAAGCTTCTAAGTAAGCAAAGATAAAAATGTCATTTTTGCCTTGGGAGCTCCACGCTGTTGTCTCTTCCTAAGTTTTCCAGTTATGTAGTTTGAAAAGACATGGTGTCCCTCCAGTTTCTCTGACTAATAAGCACTGAAAAAAAAAAAAAACTTCCTGGAGCAGACAGCTCTGTGAAAAGCACAGGATTTTAAGAGGATGTTTCTGATCTTTGTCATTCTTTCGTTCTTTCCTGATCTATATTGAGATAGAAAAACCAAAACTTGAAAGTATGGGGCATTTCTTATGCATGGAAGCCCTAATCTGAGGAAAATATTCATCATCTTTACCCTGAAATTATTCTTGACATCAAAGATTAAAATAAAAGAAATATATAGAGAATTGTAATATTTATACACACCCCCTTGTGTTTCCTCTTCTCTTTCTCATGGATAAGGTAAGCAAGATACAGAGCTTCACCTTTTCCTGAAGAAGTGTCTCCTGCTCTTGCATACATTTTAGATTGATGCTAAGACTCATGCCCTTCACAAAAGTATGTGTAACCATAACCTGTCCAGATGGACTGAGTAATTAACCTGTTCTGTGAGTAGTGCTGCTGTCTCATGGTAAAGGCTCAACTTCTAGATCACAGTCTACTAAGTGCTCCTCTAAAGATATTATTTGTTTACAGGTTTTTATTTACACTTACAAATTTCGTTCACAATGTGAACAAAACAGTGATCTGCATTTGAGACGGCTGAGCAGGCTCTGCCAGGTACCCTGCGCGTGGTGGTGGGATCCCTGGCTGTGCTAACC
>JAUBOD010000613.1:64226-77324 GCA_032353885.1 Nothura maculosa | reverse complement strand
CCGGAGCGGGGGCCGCCCCCGCGCTGCCGTGGGCGCGGGGTCGGGGCGGGCCCCGCGCGGCGCCTCCGGGCCCCGCCGGCCTCGCTGTTCATCCTCTGCATGCGGGTACCGGCGAATAGGCCGAGCCCGCCCGCTCGCTGCTGCTGCTGCTGTCCGGGGCAGGGGCTGCGCGTGGCCCGGGGTGCAGGGGCGTTGGGGGCCCTGTCCGTGTGGGACCATGTTGCAGTTTGCACATGCATGGACATTCCCTGCCGTGAGGGACATGTCCTGTGCACACACCTGGGCTGGGGCAACAGCACAAGCTGTTGCTGATTCCTCTAGGCAGGACCAGCCCCCCCGCCAATACTTGGCCAATTTTTCTTGACTTGGTGGCAAACCTTCCAAGGGGACTTGGATGTGCTCTGGGTGTGTGTCCTAACAGGCCCTTCTATAACCAGCAATGTAAGGAAAACATTGGCAACATCTGGAACTTGTGATTTGAAACAAAAGAAGTATTACAAGTGTTCTACCTTTATTATTGTATATGCTGAGTCACATAAAATAAAGGTATATTTTCCAGAAAAGATGATTGATACACTTTGCCAGTTGGAAGGCTCAGGGAGATGGAAAGTTCATACTTCTGAGCTGCTTACAATCAAGTCAAACAGCAATTAATAGATGCTGTATGTTGGTTTGCCATAATGACCCTTTTTAGTAAGATGGCTATATGTTGTGTATTTTTCTTCTTTTATATTTCTTAACCTGTATCCTCAAAGCTCATTCTTTTGAGGGCGTTCACTCCCAAAGAGTTGAGCTTTGAGGATGCTTATTCGAATCAACACATTGAGCCTCATATGTACATGCTTTTTCCTTGAGTAAAAGCTGTGTTAATTATCACCAGGATCCTGATTTCTACAGCTATCGCTTCTTGTAGCAGCTGAGTCATTCAAAGGAAGATGGTTCTTCAGCTGATACTTGAATTCTCAATGTATAAAATAGTCATAAAAAGCACTTTAATGAGAATTCAAAATCGCAAAGGACAAGTGGGAGGACTTGGAAGCAGAACGATGCAAAGGAAGATTAGGATGGGTCTCCTGCAAGAGAGGGAAGAGTAACATTTTCTTCACTGGGATAAGGAGCTTTAATGTGGATAGCAAGAGTAAGCTGCCAAGGTGCTCTTGATTAACGGAGCATTTACTGTTTCTGTACCTAAAAATGTTCTGCATCCAGCACTTTGTAGACGACAGAGGAGAGGCATTTTGCTAACATGAAGCGAGTTGATCCCAGACAGTTTCCTGGGATAGGCCCACGTAGCGATGCGTGTTGTATCCGTGTTGGGAGGCCCCATGTGTGTGCGCTGCCCTGTGCACCGGGGCTGGGAGCCGCGGGGCGAGGAAGGTGCCGGGGAAGCTGGCAGTGGGCCCGGAGTGGCTCCTGTGGGGAGATGGGTTAAGCTGCATGAGGTCATGGCGCGCACCGAGCGGAGCTGCGCGTGGGAAGCGCTCGGGAAGGGAAAGGGGATTCGTTGCACTGGGAGGGGGAGGAAGAGCAGCAGCAGGAAGGAGCAGAGCTGAAGTTCATTCCAACAGAAAGTATTTGTGCTTTTAATCTGGCAATTAGAAAAGGAAAAATCTTTCCCCCGATACTGTCATAATTACAGAGTTGATAGATTTGCATTGTGGAAAACGGAATCAGAAAACTTCAGCTGGGAGGATTATTAGGCGGGAAGAGTAGACTTGGGGAAGTATTTGTCACTTTATTAAGGAGTAGAAGTTTTGAATGTAATATTTGTGTAAATATGCTGCAAGTTTCTGCTGTATAGCATTTGCATTAGGTCACTGCAGCATTTCTGCGGAAAGTTTTGTTTTGGGAACTTTTTTAACAAGCAAAGGAATTCTCAGCTTTGTTTCCAGTGTTTGTGAGAAGATAGTTAACTTTTGCTTTAGAAGCTGAATGTGTGTGGTGGTACCCAGTGTATAGAATGTTTTGGAAGTAATTCTTAGAAATCAGTGAGTGTATTTCTATTTTTTTTATTATTATTTGAATAGTACCGTATTTTAAATCATATTTGAGAGGCCAACTACAAAACAACTCTTAATTCTGTAGAGGTTTAAACATGAAGTTCAGATTTGCTGTAAATGCATAGTATCTGAAATAGCAAGATTTTTTTTTCAATCTTTTGCATCTCTGAGGATGATAATATCCCAGTAAATTAAGACTTATGATTGTTACTTACTTGAGTGCATGAATTGTGCTTTATAAGCTCATGGTTCTGCTTTGTGTCGCCAATCACTACAGGGTCACCAGTTTCGTTTGCATTGCCAGGAAAGTTTTGAGCTATTTAACTGCAGACAATTTTCTCTTCTGTCTCTTTCTCACATTTGAGCTTGTTACTAACCTTCTCATTACACATGTACCAGTGATGCAGCAGTGTTTGGGCACAGCTCTTCAGCCTTGTGGTTCAAGGTTGCCAGTGTTCTCAGTGTCTGAAATATATTGATCACTCTTGTTTCTGTATTATTTTTTTTGTTTTATTGGTTTGTGTCTTAAGCAGCTAAGATCTTTTATTAGCCTTGTGATAGGATTCCTCTTCCTTTCTACTGTGAGGAGATTTAAGAACAGTTGCTTCTTGTATGAAGGCTTGCTTTATTTTCCAGTTTGGATGAATGTGCAGTAATAGCTGTAGTAGTCTGCTCTGAAATATCTCTGTGACACCTTTCTGCTTTGAGATTATACCATGAGACTTTAAAATTTAAAAATAAAATGAAGATTGCCTGTACAATCTGGCCTTTGCAGGTACTCTATGACAGTGTTTGCACAATGACACAGCCCACCTATCCACAATCCTAAATGTCAATAATGAAAATAGTTTAAAAGAATACTAAATGTTATGTTGCATGCTACACATTTTTCTGGAAGGCATTCTATTTTTTCTATTTTTGATCTGAATACAGTTCTTCTGTAAACTCTATTACTTTCATTATTCAATGATGAGGCTTAAATACCTCCCAGCATTTATTTTTACCTTATTTTGTGCTATTTGTATTGATATGAGGAGCTAGACCAATAACCAATTAGATATCAAAATAAATCATCATGATGTCCTAATGAAAATCAAGTATCCTTTAAGAAGGGACAAACGATGAAAAATTTGTGACTTGTTTGATGCTGTGCAAGAGTTCTTTGGCATAAGCAGAAATAAATTCCAAAAGAGTACTGAACAGCATTGATCATCAGGCCTTTGTTTCCCGAAATGGTCTGCTTAACAACTGGAAGACATACAATTATGGCAACGAGTGCGATGAATTCTGGAGATGAGCCCTGCTGAATCATCCGAGAGTTCTCCATCCTCTAATAAATGAGTCAGGCATTTATTGAGAAAACTAGTATGGAAGTAATTATATGATCACATAATGCATATTTTTTTTTTTTAGTCTCTGTATATGGTGGACTTTTTCTTCAGAAATACTGGAAAGTCTTTTACCATACATTGACACTATGATTGTGTTTATTATAGTGCTTACTGCTTCAACAATGAATGGCAATAACAAGCTACTTTTTTCTCTATGAAGCAGACCTGTGGAATGAGACATAGATTCTTATAGGTAATATATATTGTCAGTTTGTCTGTTAAAATACAGCTTTTGTGCATTATCCAAAAGTTGTTAGTGTGTCAGTTTTCCTTCAGATAGCACTTAACTTCCAAGTGTTTTTTTCTGCATTGAAAGGTATATGAGTTTATGATGTTATACTGCAGATCTAGTATCCCGGAGAGGTCTCAAGAGTTCCACGTACAGGGTGTGGTGAAGTGAAGTGGCCAACTTTTAAAGTGTGACAGCTTCAACAATGATAGCAAGCACTGTGAATACATAACAATGTTTAAAAACATTTGTTCTATCCTTTCAGCAAGATGTTGTAAGAAATATTTTCTTACAGTGGAGAATTTTAAGGAAAACCATACAACTTTGTATCACCCGTTGAGCATTGTTTTGTTTTGAAATTTTACTGATTAAAAGATATAAAGCATGAAAGGAGAGAAACATAAACTCGTTTGTTTTTGGTGTGTGTTGTTTGTACACTGACTGGCATGTCTTATTGAAGTTTTTTTTTTTTTTTTTTTTTTTAACCCCTTCATTTCTGTAATATATTTCCTCCTCTCCTTAGCATACAGGCTATAATGAACCAAATAAATAGAAGTGCCTGGCTTGGAGAGGAAAAAAAAGAGTTACCTGCACAATGCACAATTGCAAAAGCAAAAAGTTCTGAAGAATTGAAAATATACATCGAAGACACAAGGAATAACTTTTTATATCCTATCCTGCCTTTTTGAAATAAGTAAATGTTGAAATGTGGATAGGGAATCTTGAACCTGTGGATGTGATCAATAAATCTGGGGAGATAATTATGCACATCTTTATTGTGTTTAAGAGCTCAGCTGGATACAGTCTTGTTCAAGAAGACTTGTAGTCTTCTCTCAAGGCTTGACTTCATGGTTGTCCCTGCTGCCTGCTAGGTGGCTTTCTGGATCCCGCTCATACGTTCCTTAAAGAAACCTGCTTAAAGCTGACAGAATTGTTGACTTCTGGCTGTGTCCCAGCTGCTGTATGGAGACATATTGCCACAGTTCCGAATCTTCTGTAGGACAGTCCTCATGGAGCATAGGGCTTCATGTTTCCACGTTGCATACTATGTATATCATGTTGATAAGACAATCAGTTAGGTCTTGATTCAATGATCTCTTGTGCTTTAGTAGTTTAAACTTAAAACACCACCAAAATCTTCCCAGTCACATTTGGAGAGCCTGGAGGTGGTTTGTGTGTGGATGTGATCAGGTTCTTTCAGAGCGTGTGAGCTGGGACTGGTCTAAAAGTAAGAGCATCATTTGATCTGGATTGTGTTTGTAGTGTGGTCCTCAAACACAATGTTGATTTAGCTTAGCTATTTTACAAAGCAGAAATGACTGCTTAGTAGATGACTGTTCATACCTGAAAAATCATTCTGATTTTTAAAACTAGAAGGCATTTTTATCCCTGCATTATATTTCCCAAATTAAGTGGTGATTTTAAGGTTAAAGATGCAATTACTCATAGTCCCTTCAAGTGTCTCAGGGTACAGTAAAGCAAGAATTCCCAGAGGAGTTTAAATAACTCTTGCCCACACTTCAAACAAACTTCTTATCATTCAAAAACTCTTTTTTCCCAAGGGTATCTATGAATAGTGTTATGTCTTAAAGAACATTGGTCCCATAAATAAAACGTTAGTTCTCTGCATCATTTCTGGGAAGAATACCTTTGATATTGTGCTGAAAGAAATACTTTACTAATAATAAAAGTATTGCCTATTGTGATCCAGCGAAATTCAGTTCAGTCATGTATATGAACTTCTATACGAAGAATCCATTCTCTCATTTGCACTTGAACACCACTTTAAAAGAACTAATTGGATCTAAAAAGAGAGGTAGATTTTCTCAGGTATCCTGAAAAGTCATCTCATAACACTAATATATTAAAATTTGTTGTGCACCTGATTTTGACTTGACACTTGAAGTAAATAATCACAATTAATATATCTCACAGAATCACAGACTGGTTGAGGTTGGAATGGACCTCTAGAGATGATCTAGTCCAACCCTCCTGCCCTAGCAGGGATACTTAGAGCACAGGGCGCAGGCCGGCATCCAGGCGGGTTTGAAAGACTGCCATATCTCTTAGGTTGAGGAACATGCTAAGGATAAGTCTTCAGCTCAGGAAGGACAAATATGATCTTCAGGCAAAGTCAAACCAAAATCACATTACATTTTTTATTTCCTGCATGTAATAGTTTGGAACATCAGCTAATAGGGAGGGATCGTGACTCTTCCTTATGGGGGAACAGTCACTAATTTTCTACAGAGACCTACAATGTGATAGAATTACATTAAATATGACATAGTGATGTCAAGAAAGCAAGTGACCTCAGGAAGGCTGAGTGAACAATGCGTTAATTGAGCAGAGAGTTTAATGGACCAGAAGAATGTAATTAGTTTAATGAAGGAGGAAAGAAAAAGCAGAAACCTGATTGTTCTCCGAGTTTCTTTTTAGAGTGTCAGATAGTTGGATTTACACTTTATTCTTTTTCCTCTTGAAGAGACCAGTATGATCTCATGTTATACAGTAATGGATGTTTTTAAATCTAATTAGGAGTAAATTCTGGCAGATGTTGGATCATTAGAAAATTGAAAATGCTTCTAGCCTTTTCACAGTATTTCACACATCCTGTGTATTGCTGGTACTCAATAATGGTTCTTAAACCTCAAAATTCAGTACAGAGAGTCTGGAAGGACCTTCTTGTACTGCAGTGATTTTTCCAAGTTGAAAGATTGCAAATTTCAACTCTAAGGAGGAGTCTTGCATTGTGTTGTGTCATGATAAAACCTTCTTAAAATCCTCAGTATTGTTACCTATTCCATGTTCCCCAAAAGAAGTTCATCCCTGGACAGACCTCTGGACTGAGAGTTTTAGTTCAGGATTTTTTTTTGTTACTGTTGTTGCTTTTTTGTTTTTCTTTTGGGAGGTGTGTGTGTGTGTGTGTGCGTGCGTGTGTGTGTGTGTGCGTGTGCACAATGGTTGTAGGCTTATACTGTGTTTGTTCTCTTTTGCAAAAGTTTTTTTACTCAAATGGAAATCAAGCTGTTAAATATTGCTTTGAGATTTCACTTTTTGGATAAGGAAGAATGCCTTTACAGAGCTAGAGAAGTCATCATCTATTTGAATGAGAGACATAAGCAGAGGAATGTTAACTACACTTGAGCTGAATCTCCAGTGGACAGTTTTTAATTTTAGTGCTGATTCTTGCCTTGACTTTTTCTAGAAAGACTTGTTTCGCATATGTCCCCATGTATTCAAGGCAACAAGTTTATGAAAGCATGAGCCTTTAGCTGTTTTTTGTTGTTGTTCTTAGTTTTTTTTTTAAATATATAAGGTACATTTTAAAATGAGCTCAAGCTGTTCCCCTCACCCTCAATATTATTATTATGGCCCAAAAATTATTATCATAGAATCATGGGATGCTTAAGGATGGAAGGGACCTTAGAGGTCATCTAGTCCAACCCCCCTGCATACGCAGGGTCACCTAGAGCACGTGGCACAGGGCTGCATCCAAGTGGGTTTTAAAGATCTCCAGAGAAGGAGATGCAAGGATGGCAGCGCAGCCCTCAGTTCTGTCGGCTACCCCTCCAAGTTATTATGTTTTAATGACTTTGTAAAGTTGGACTCTGAATTGTACTTTTTCCTGATTGCGTTGTTGAGCTGTCAAAGAAAATAATGTATTTGCCATTCTCCATTTATCTTTGCTTAGGTCACCTTAAGTGTAGATTTCTACAGAATTAATAAATAGGCAATTTCAGCCCAGTCTTTTAACACTTCTGCTGAGTGGTGTCTGCTTCTGGTGAGTCCTCATTCAACTAATACTTCTATGTGCTCTTCTGGTACTTTAGGTTGAGCTGTACGTGTCTCCTATATAAACAGAATCAGTTTGCATTAAGTTCTTTTAATCTTCATTAGCTATGAGTTTGTTCATTTGCGCATAGTTACATTGAGGTAACAAGCTGTCTGTAAGTGTTAGATGTTACACTGTTCAAGCCCAGAAGTCAACATTAGGAATTTTGTTTCAAATATTTTATTGATTTCTTACAGGTAGCTAGCTAGATTGCCAGCAGAAGCTCCTTATACATGCCTTCTTTTAGCTAGTATACCCTGTTAGTTGCTCTAGTTTGAGAAAGAGTTTGTACTACCAAAAAGTTTAGTCTTTTAATTTGATGACTTTTATGCAGATGCGAATACACACATGTGCCTAGAAAGTCAGCTCTAGTTGGAGGAGTTCTAAATGGAAGATAGCTTTTTAAATTGGCAGTCAAAAACTGCTTTTTCTTGTAATAGGATAGATAATGGAGAATGGTGTGATTTCCTTCTACGTCCAGGCAGCAGAAGATGTAAGTGCCTGAGCTTTTTTAAGTAACTCCAATCAGTAATTTGTCTTAATAAATGGAGTTTTCAGAAAGAGACATTTAACTACATGTAATTCTTTGACATTGCTTAAAGTCTTCAGGTCGATTGGTGATATGCTTTTCACTTCAGATATTCCCGCTAGAATCAGGAAAGCAGGGACAAGGATTCTGGTGTAGGGGCTGTTGCTTCTACCTGATTTGTATTTGTGGTGGGAGGACTAGAACCAAATTTGCCATAATATTTTGTTGTTGTCTGTAAGTTTGTGATGGTATTACATGATTTAATCTTGTGTTTTGGTGAGTTTTTTGCGGGGGAGGGAGGGCAGGAGGTGGGAGTGAGGGTAGAACATAACATAAAAATTAATATAGCTGCTGTTAAAAATGTGGAGAGTTTTGTAATCCTTCTGGTCTGAGGCATTTTTTTTATCTCTTTTTGTATCTGCTTGTGTAGCTGCTGTTTTCTTGTGATAACTGAATGTAATCATTACTTTATCTTTCCTGTTTTTGGTAATGGAGAAGTAGAAGTTTTGTATTTTTATGAGGCAGCACTTAGTTTCTAGCATGTCACTAAGTAACCAGAAAGGAATACTAAATGATCTTTTGAACATAAGCTAAAATTAACCCTTAATGCTTTAAATAATGGAAATCTGCAAAATAGGTGTTTTCTTTACCTGCACTGAGTCTACCTCTCTTTAGTTTAATATGCTTAATTGCTTAAAAGGCATGACTAAAGGAATATCGAATGCCTCATCCAGAGATTTAATTTTAAACTGGAAAAAGATTGTATGTGAATACTTAATTGGTCCAGGTGTGGTTTATGCAGATTAGCTGTAATTTATGCAGATTAGCCAGCTACTACAAGCAGTATGCAGAACTTCTAAGTTTGAAACTCATTTTGTAGTTTGCTTGACAACATTTATATTCCAGAGTTGCAGTTTGAGTTCCAAGTTCCTCAGTGTTTTTAACTATGTGACCTCTTACAATTCAAAGTATTGTAGAATGCAGAAAATTTGTAAATGAGTTTCAGTGTCTTGGTCACTTTCACAACTTGCCACTTGTTTCCTTACTATCTTTTGAAAATACTGCTGTCAAGTTTGTCCTTGCCTTATAATATCTTTTGATCTCCCCTGCTTCTCCTTTCATTAACTGACTTCTTTTTCATTTTTATCAAGGGCAAAGTTTCTACCTTCATGAATAAATTGTCTAATTTTCAGGCTTTAATGCACTTTTTGCAGATTTAATCCACCTAAAAAAAGTAAGAATTTTAAAGAATTTTAAGAAATAATTTTCTTGAGCTCCGTGTAGAGATTTTGGATAGACAATATTATTTCTAGCCTCTAAATTGTGTGTGTATGAAATGATAACACAGTATTGTTTGTAATAATTTGAGAAGTCTTTATTCTTCCTTTTTATTTATAATAATTTATCTTCTGGTAATCTGAATATGCAGGGCAACATACCAAAAGGTATTTCTTGCATCAATGTGACTTCAAAATGTGATTCAAAATATGATACTTTCATTGTACAACTTCTACTTATGCAAGTAAAAATCAAATTTCATCTGTTTTTCTCTCATAGATTTCCTCGAAATAAAAGTATATTTTGGAAAGTGAAAGTCAGAAGAAGCACCTGCTGCTGTTAAGAGAAGTATATGAAGGATCGTTTTTCAGAGAAAAGCTTTTAAGGTATGTGAGCTGTGTTTTGCAGGAAAGCCTTCCTGAAAATGAGCTGCTTATTTTCCCTTAGGTAAACTAATATTTCAAACCCATTTTGAGGTGATCAGAACATCTTTAGATTTTCACTTCACATGTTTACTGGTAGCAGTAGCATTATGGACGTACTAAGTCAGTGAAGGCTGTTTTTTCTTATGATGAGCATCAAATATATATATAGACAACAGTTGAAATAAGTGATGAGTTGAAACATGCTAAGTAATGTGTGTTTTATGTTTTGTGGCCTTTCTTGTATGTCCCAGGAGTGGATCATTTATATTTTATCCTTTCAGTCACTCATATTTCCATCATTTGATGTTCTATTTTTTATTTGAACTATCGGAGGAAAGCTAAGAGTAGTTTCTTGTTTTAATGTAATGTAACTAATGTAAACCTCATACTCAAAAAGAGAGAGGGACTTAGTAAATTGATCACCTGTTTTAGATGTTTTCAATTTGTACCTAAAGCCTTGATTTCAGCATATATTTCTCCTGGATCCAAACTCTCTTCCTTCCTTCTCATTTTTTTTTCCTCTCTTTTTCCCCTCAACATTCTTGATTTTTTAATTAGGGTTGCAAAATATGTACCACTGAGTGATTTGGAGCCCATTTACATTTAGGAGTGCAGGAGTTGATAAAAAGCAAGTGAGATCCTGTGAGCTTACCTTTATCCTGTTCTGTATCCTTTCTTCTTGACAATCCGGATGTGCTCTATTGCCTTGTTCTGAATTTAACTGGAGGCCAAACTTGCTTCTGGCTTGTGGTTTATCAGCTGCCTTTCCCTTGGCTGGGAAAGCTATAAATATGTGGGCTGTCCTTTACATTATTTATCATGAGTTCTAATGGTGTACATGGATTCATCATTGTATTAACAACTGCATTCCTGAACAAGTTTCATGGCAATATATAATGCAATCCACAAGCTGAAAGATATTGAAAGGGTAAGAGAATATTCTGGGTAAGTATTGTTGTATTGTGCTCTGTTTTTCTCTACTCTTGTTTTTGGTTGTTGGCAGGGACACAGGACATAAGGCTAGAATGGTCTGGTATGGGTCATTCTAATGTTTTGGGGATGGATTACAGTCTTTAAACTGGGTGTAGATGTGAAAAGTGCTTTCTGCAGAGTTGTTGCTGGGCGCCAGGAAGATGGCCATTACAGTAACATTGGCTCTGTTTCGTTCATTATTGAAGAATTATATGACTGTCACAGAAGCCACATATCCCATATTGGCAAAATTGAATGCTGCTTAGTTTTGAGTCTTACTCCTGGTGGTAATAACTGAGATCACTCAAAAACAGTATTTGGTAACTTAACTTCTGAAATATGGTTCCTCTTTCACAGTATACAGTGTATTATTAATGTAGTCCTTTTCATATAATTAGGTTGTTATTTTGGAAGTGATTATAGGAAAAAAGTGTGTCCTACTTTCTTACAATTGGCTCTGGATGTATTTAAATTGCTAACCTAGTATTGATGGATGATTTAAGTATCTAGTACATTTATATTTTTATTTTTTCCTATTTCAAAATTAAGATTAAACTAGCTGAAACTCATTTGTCCTGTCCTGTGCCACTGGGATTTTGCTACCTCTACAAAACATGCCAGAGCTCTGAGACTTAACTGGTGTGTCACATATTATGCAAGCTATTTTTTACATATGGAAAAAAAAAGAGATGAACATCATGACTATATCCTGCAAGTAGGAAGGACTTCACCACAGTACGAGTGAACAATTCTTGAAGGTGTTATTCTGTATTGATTTCTTACTTTTTGCATTCATAGTCTTTTTTTTTGAGAAGCAGCTTTTTCATACTTACTTTCATGCTTAATCCCCTCTGCTTTCCCTCCCTCCAATATTTTCCACATTGCAGTAGGAAATACCTTTGTGTCCCAAACTTCCCTTATTTTATGGTGGTCCTGTACTTTCACATTTTTTTCCCCTGGATTAAGATTTTGCATTGTGCTTCTCATTTTTGTCACTAGTTTGTAGTTGCAAACTGAAGTCTGGGTAAGAATCTCTGTGGTAGTGTTTGGTAGTGTTTGGCCCAAGCATTATAATACTGTGCTGTGAAGTGAAAAAATGTGACTACTACTATTTATTCCCTAATCCAGTAAATGTGGATGTGGTGGAGCACAAGAGGAACAGGCCACAAATAGCTGATGGGCTTGTGCGCTGTTCTTGGTGCTCAGGAGCATCTCCTGTGGCTGTGGTTGGAGGGAGAGCACTGGTATAAATGGATCAGTGGTTTGACCCCAGGGGCATCTATGAATCATCTGTACATGGGTTAATATCAAACCTGGATGTATTGATGCCAGTTATTTTTTCTTTGGACAATGGCCTTTTGAAATGCTCTTGTGTTTTTGAAGAGTATTTTAAGTACAGCCAATATTAAACATGTCTGTTACTCTAATTGTTAGTTCTTTTTACAGTTTTAACTTGAAGTAATGATGTGATCTGTACAGGCTTCAGTTGGCTTCTATGTCTAATAAAACGTAGTTGGTTCTAGCTCATAGGTGGTTGCATGGTTTAGGTCTTGGATACTTGTTTGTCTCTGCTTTGCTTTTGAAGTGTTGGAGCCTTTGAGATGAGTTCAGTTTCTTGCTTCAACATTCTTCTGCTTTACAAAGAAGACATACTGAGGCTGGCTTGCCCATTTGAGATTGGTCAGCTCTGAAACTGTCTTTTTCAATCTTAAAGAACCAGAAATTGCTCAGTTTTGGAAAAAAAAATCACAATGCTTATTTATTCTGTAGTGGTGAATGGAATAATTTTAAAAATTCCAGTGCATATATTTTTTTCCATGTACATAGACTTCTCAAAGTAAATTGAAAAGAATCTAATTTTTACTTACTCAGCATACTGGAGAGAAGTGTTATTGGATGTTCTGTTGATTATTATTATTTATTGTTATGGATCCATAATTAATGGAAGACAACTGTAATATTATAGGAATATTTCTCCTTTTTCTCACTCTCAGTTTTTTTAATGATTAAAAGATAAATGTCAGAAGAAAAGAAGAAAAAAATTCACTTTACTAATAATACAGTACTTAATCCTGAGATTCAGCTCCCCTCTGAATCTGGAATCTAAAACACTAAAAATCCTAGCTTTCTTGGTAACACTTGCATGTAGTAGCAGAAAAAAACAGCTTGTACAGAAAAGCAAATGCAGATCTAAAGGATGTCAAAAAAACTCAAAAATGAAGCACTAGTCCAAAAGACATATTAAATTTTTTTCATTAGTTTTGCTAAAATACTAGTGGCTTTGCAAGATTGTTCCTAAGCTTTAACTGTAAAAATATTATCATTAATACAACTGAAAATACAAAAGCCATCCTTTATAAATAGCGCCTGTATAAATTATTTTGTATGACAGCACTTGTAGCCATCAGTAAGATTTCTGGCTAACGTGGTGATTTTGAA
>JAUBOD010000613.1:50182-60717 GCA_032353885.1 Nothura maculosa | reverse complement strand
GCACCTCCTGCCTTCCCACTTCACACACTGCTTTTCCTCCCTTACCTCTGTGGTTTGAAGGTGCATTTGGAATCTCTGTCAGTAATGTTTCTCTTGCAGAGGCTGCTGTAGGTCTTGTTTGCTAAGTTGTTACAGTTTTGGTAAACTGAGATGTAAACATTTTTGTTAGTGTAAGAATGGCAAAAATCAAAATATTTTGAGGCTTTCTACAGCGTATCTATTCTAAACTTTGCGATCTAAGAGTATAATTGATTTATTGATTATACGGTTAACAATTCTTGCATGTTTTGCGTGTTCTGCAATTCTTTTAGGCAGTTTAACTGAATATGTTTAAGGGCTAGGGCAGTTAAGGAAAATAGGCCTGACAGTATCTAGCATTGCAGCCTTCATGTTTTAAGCAGCCAGCCTAGTCTAGCCCAGTGAGTGCACGTTAGTGTTGTGGTCATCTGTTTTGTGCGAGCAAATAAAGACATCTGAGGATGTGCTGTCAGCTTTTTCCTTCTCAGGCTACAGAAGGGTATCTATGTCACATCTTAAAATCTCGCTTTGGACGTGGTTTATATTTGGGCAAAGCTGTCTTTCCGGGACTGTTTTGCTCCTTTGCTTGTTTTATTTTAAGGAGGTGCCATTTTTCTCTCATCCCCCATCCCTGGGTGATGTACATCTTTACATAACAGTAAAAGTATTCAGGGGCAACTGGCAAGTCTTTTATATGGGCTTGCTCTGAAGTTTCATCATTAAGGATGTGTAGCAATATAGTGTTATCTTACTGTTTCTGGCAGTTAAATTATCCAACTGTTTGATTACTTTGCTTGTGTCATTCTAATTTACTTTGCTCTTTCAGGGTACCTTTTTCGTTATTCTGGCACAGTATTTTACAGAACCAAGATATGACCAGATATTTTGGACATAAATCTTACATATTTTATTTAAAACACCAAGCATGTGTACATAAATATATATATAGAAATGTATTTGTGTGTATTATGTGATATGAAAGTAAATATGAGAATATCCTGAATCTTTTATGCTTTTCTTTTCTCAAGGATTCTGCAAGAGTGAATAGAGAGATATGGTGTTTGGGGAAATGTGTCCTATTTTTTTAATGACTAGGAAGTAAACTTGCTGGGAGGCACAGGGCAATGATCAGTAATGTCATAAAAACAGAATTTCAAGTGCTTCCCATAAGCATTATTTTGTACTTGCATGTCTAAAAAATATTGTGAAAACAAACAATATTTTATTCCATTGCTTTTGATAGATTGTGGGTTTTTTTCTGTGAAAGGAAGTTGTTTGCCTTTTCTTCAGTCTGTCACCACCCAGCTCTTTTTCTATAGCCTGTGTAAATCTCCATTTTTCAACACTTTCCCCTGATTACAGCTTTTCATGTTAACTTTTGATATTTTAAAATGAAAGAATATATACATACGAAACACTGAAATCATGTATTTAATCAATGCTTTTTTAAGTGTAGAAAAGAAGATGCCAAAAATGGGGAATGCACAGTTTTTTTAATGGAAAGGCAATTTCCTGCAACATACAAGAATTATTTGGTTTCACTTGGTAAATTGTGAACTAAGTATTTCATTAGAATATCTGTTTTGTCAAAGAATGCCTTTGCTGTGCTTTTCAGGGTTGATTTAATCAATATTTACCTTGTCAAAAATAAATCAGTCTGAAGTGAAATGCAGAACTCTTACAGTTTCACTTCTCTGAGCTTTCTTACTCATCTGCAACCGCAAGACCAACTTCTGTAACAGAGGTGTTTGACATTGTTTCTCTCACGTATGACTTTGCAGTATGTGGTTTGCTGTGGTCTGGAAAGTGTTCTGTAATGGAGGGGTTACGTGTTTTTCAGAAGTAGCCAGGAAGCTTCAGGGCATGACCTTTCAGAAGACCACTTTTCAAGCAGTCTAAGATAGCGCTCTGCCAGTCCATAGAGCATTTTTTTAACTAAAAGAAGTGTTAATGATGGTTGCAGACATATAAAAGGATTATCTGTCTTTTGCTTCATTCTATAAAATCCAAACCGACTTTTATGATAGTCACATACTGATGGAAATACATTTGGAAGTTTAAAATGAGATATAAAAAGACCTGAAACCTACAAAACAAATGAAATTTCTGCAGTTTGACGATTTATGGTTGATTTCTATCTTGAGTAAGAGCAAGATTATGAAAATCCCTGGACTAGCTACCTTCCCTAACTGATAAATTGTATTGCAAATAGTCATTCTGAATTTTCAAATGTAGTATGGCAGTCTGATAGTCTGACAGATCTCTAAGGAATCCAATAATTTTCCTGTCAGCCAAGTGTGACAGGGTTCTGCAGGGTATCAGATACTTTTATTTGATCTGAACTTTAATTTCAGGTCCATACCTGTTGTACATTGGAAATCTCTGTTCACACGGCAGTTCATTCCTCAGGCAAGATTCAAAGCCAGAATATATTTTGCTTTCCTGGAAACTGACTGACAGAATGGCGAGGCATGTTAATAAAATTAGGTGTAGAAAGTACAGTTACTGCGACAGCTGAGTGACTGCTTTTGTCTTTTATGCTCTTGGTACCTTGTGCTTTGCCAGTGGTGACTTGGACACTTAGGGTGGCAGAGTAGCTGACAAATGGTATCCCTTTAAACAATAAAAACTCGAATGAATACTGTTATGAGCAGTTTAAATAAGATATGATTGGGAAAAGGAACAAAGAACATGGGGTATTATTGTCAAAGGTGGTCAGAATGTAATCTACACAGATGAACACAAGGTGTTCAGCTGTACAGGAGCAGTGCTGAAATATCACTATACTGTATTCTCTTTTTGTTTCTGATACATTTTTTGAGAATAAGTTTGAGGGATGGTTTTGCTATGTAACAAGTAAAACTTTATCTTAGATGATCTCAAGTGAATTCAGGTAAAAATGTTATATTGTTTTAAACAGTGATGAATTTTCCTCACAGTTCCTGTTCATCAGAATAAATAACTGTTTTTTTTTTCTGTACCCTCTCTCTTGTTTTTTTTTTTTTTTGTTTTGTTTTGTTTCTTTTTTTTTCTGTTTCTTTTCCAGTCTTGGTTGCTCATGGTACAGCAAACAGAACAATTGAGCAAAATAATGAAGACGCATGCAGAGGATCTTAATTCTGGTCCGTTGCATAGGCTTACAATGATGATCAAAGATAAGCAACAAGTGAAGAAGAGTTATGTAGGTGTTCATCAACAGATTGAAGCAGAGATGTACAAGGTATTTACTCAGCTGTGCTTTATACATTTATTATAGTTTTGCATTTTTACAAAATAATATATTTAGGGTGATGTTTTTCATTCTGATTCTATTTATACTATGACCAGATGGTGATTTTGTGCCATGTCGATTTTGTCTAGTTTTAATTTTAGTTATTTTCCTCACCTTTCCTTCGCTGCTACCTGACAAGGTGGAGAGGCAAAAATTTTCTCTCTGTGAATTTGTTTGGACAGATAACATTGGAAATGCTCTTATTCTGGTAGAGGATGATTCCATGTGACACTTTTGTATTCTGCGCCTCCCTTTTCTCAACCTCCTCTAGGCATGCTTGTGGCCATGGCTTTGAAGAGTTTTTTTAATGAGTGCTCTTGACAGTCCAAGCTGTGTTGGGTGGGGTTTAGGATTCTGGTCTCTATTCTAAAACACAAACCAAGTGAAAACCCAATATTAAGGCTGCAGATGGAGCTCTTCAGGGCCTTTGCTGTTACTTCTCGAGCTAGTGGTGGAATTGAAAATAATGTGAGTTGTCCTGCTGACACTGACTGCTGTGTCTGGACAATGAAACTGACAGGAATCAGTTTTGTTTAGGTGCTCAGGAAGAAAGTTGGTTGCAAATGTCAAAAATCAGGTTGGTAATCTGAAAGCTTTGCTGAGAGAAAGAAGGCAGTGTTTCATCTTTATTTCAGTGACATAGTTGATGTCCAAGGGGAAAACATAATTTAATTCAAAAGTAACAGCTCAAACTATAATACAAATATTGGTGACTAATTCTTGGTCAGATGAGGAGAACTTTAGACTAGTACTAAATGTCCCCAGGTTTTAACCCCAGGTTTTAACTAGACAGTGCATTGTTTCTGGTGCATGGTCAATAGGCTGCCTTTTCTGATGAAATGTCCACTCCAAATAATCATCTACTGCTGCTCAAACATTGGTGCATCTGGATACATTCAGGACAAAAGGCGGGGAGAAAGTGGTGGCATAAGTTAGAAACAACAAAGACTAAATCTACAGACAGCAAGAGAAATTAATTAAAAAAGAAATAAGCAAGAAAGTAGCAGAAACAGGATTGCTGAGAATTGAGTCATGTTTCAAAAGAAACTGTATGAAACATGTTTCTCTGTTAATCAGTTAATTCTGGTAAATTATTATTTTTTACATGACTATTCCGCTAAATTTAATGCATATTAAACACCCCCCAAATGTCTCATTATGTGCCATATTGGTTTTAATTAATCGTGGCTGTATGGCCAGGCAAATGTTTTGTCCCTCTTCTAATAAATCAGTGTAATTTTTCCCCTTTCCTGTTTTTTCTAAGAAACTCCTGAATAGCATTCTAATTAGTTTTGTTGTATTCCCTCATTGTTAGCTGCCTCTGTTCATAGGCTTTGTATCAGTAGACCACAGAATGATTACAGAAATACACAATTCTTTTCATGTTATGTCGTATTATTTTTGCTTTTGTTAGATGCAATATCAAGCACTTCTTTCCAGAGCCTTATTTAAAACTTGAAAAGATCTATGTAATTCATAATCATTAGGTTTCTCTGGCAAAACCTGTATTTTTCTTTCAGCAAAATGCATGTGTAAGATCCTTCTTTTTTTTTTTTTCTAGAGCACTCTTGGCTGATGAGTTATCTGATAAAAACTCTTTAGGACAATAAAATACCATGCTTTTGACACAAATATGTTGTAAAACCTGTATCCTCAGGTTTATTCTAGTTCCCATTCAGATTTTAGAAGTTTCTTCCCTGTGAATCTGGGCCTTATCTCATTAAAAAGGTTAACTGTGGAAAAAGAAGTAATGAATGCAAAGTTGGATTTCCTTTTTTTTTCTGGATTTCCAAAATCGTCCAAAGACCTTATTTTTTTCTTTTACTTCTCTTTTCTGTAGAATTGTCTGTCTTTTCTACAGATTCAGTGAGCTGAGTGCTTCCATTTAAGCTCCTATTTTATGATTTTCCATTATGAATGTGAAATACTTTTGCTCAGCCTTTAAATTTGTTTTTAATATGTATTCCAATTCTTAGGCTTTGTAGAGGCTGGAATTGTTATGGGAGTTTCTTAGAAATTGCATCATCTGTCAACCTTTATTTTTGCACAGTGCTCTAGTTCTCTCAAGTGGTGAGGATGGAGGAGAGAATAATAATTTCTTGACCAAAAATGAAATGCTTAGTGGAGCTTCTTCCATTGGATCTTTCAGTGCTGTGTTCCACAGCTCTTTTTGGTTTTCTTCCTCCTTCTAAGGAATTTAAGTTTTATGACAGGTAGACTGGCCAATGCACAGTTGCTTTTTTTAGATTGTTCGTATTTGTGATTTTTTTGAAGTCTTAAATCTAAAAAAATCTTTTTTTAAATTGTATTTTTTAAAGACTCTTAAAGACTTCCTTCTAGTGTTTTATCTCTGCTGATTTAATATCTTTAAATGCTTTAAATGTGTTTAAGATAAGCTGAATTTCCTAAATGTATTTGTCATTATACTGTACTCCTCTAAAGCAAATGGAGATCTGTGTTTCATGTCATTTATTTATTGATTTTACTTTTGTTACAGCATGTAACAACCTCTTAAGATAATTTCAAGTCAATGAAAAAAGATAATGACTTTATTGTGGAAAATAAATTTGTTAGTTCTCTTTCACTAAAGCTGGGATATTTTTAAATGTTGAAGACAAGTATTTTTAATACACTTCATGTTTCTGCCTTCTTAAAGGTCACAAAGACAGAACTGGAGAAGTTAAAATCTAGCTATAGGCAACTAATAAAGGAAGTAAATTCTGCCAAAGAAAAGTATAAAGAAGCTGTGGCTAAAGGTATGACTAACTTGTGTAAATATTACCTATTTATAAATACCTCTTTAAAATGTTTCCAGTGACATACGATAATTTTTTCATTTTGATCAACTCATTTGATGATAACATAAAGAAAAATAATCAAGTACTTTAAGGTGGGCTAGTTGTCATCATTGTATACTTAGTGGTATTATTCCATAAAACAAATGATAGCCCTTCTTTTGAGATGAATGGGAGCCCTTTTGTTTTAAGGTGTTCAGTGGTTCTTTTCATGGATGTGTTTGGAATGTAAAGTTACTTAAATCAACTGTAAAAATGGTAATCAGGTTAGAATACAGATGAGGGTTTCAGCTGTGACCTGATTGCATCCTGTGATCTTCTGTGGTCGTTAACGCATCACTCCTATGCTGCTACCACCACTGCTGCAGTGGCATCAACGTGAGTTCTTCGTACTTAATGAAATGCATGTGTAATGTCTAAGGGGAAACAAATTCATTTGTCAGTTTTTAAAGGAATGAAGTATTCCAGTTGCATAGCTTTTGATTGCCATTGAGTTATACTAAATAAGTAAATGAGAGTAAGATGAGAGTAAATAAGTAAATGAGAGCTTTTGTTCTCTCAAGTCCTGAAATAGTGTATTAAAATTCATTACCTGTTACTTTTATTAAAACTTTAAAAAAATGAGATTAGTGACAGTGTAAATAAAATTCTAAAATCCAGATTTGCCTTTGTATGGCTGCCTATAATTATCCTTATTGTCCTCAGTTCTGTTATACCGTAATCCACAAGTGTGGTATACTAGCTGTCAATGCTGAGAGAAAAGTTATTTTCCTTCCAAGTTTGTCTAAAATTCGAAGTGACAAGTGGGAAGTGAAGGTAAAAACAGAACAGTCTGGAGTGAGGAAAGCAGACTCTCGCACAGCTTAGCTTCAGATTTTGACTTGTTATCTGTTCAATTAAAAGTGTAAAGACATGCCAGTTGTTAATTTCATGTAATTCCCTCTATTTTTTTATGTGTTACTTAAATTTCCAAATTAATCCCCAACTAACTACTTAACAAGGGAACATATGGTACCTAATATAACAGCGTGTTGTGATCTCAGCTGTTCTTATCATCTTTCTTCCTGTTTTAGCTCTGAGGCTTATTCCATATTCCTCATGCACCAAACTTTTCCATTGAAGTCAAAGAGCATTTTGGCTGTTCAGCAACTATAATGTTTTTATGTGGTTCAGATAACGGTATTGATATT
This sequence comes from Nothura maculosa, assembly GCA_032353885.1. NCBI lineage: Eukaryota > Metazoa > Chordata > Aves > Tinamiformes > Tinamidae > Nothura > Nothura maculosa. The sequence continues at coordinate 53,443 of JAUBOD010000613.1, read as the reverse complement.
TATTTAGATAGACAATGAACGAAAGCAATTTTAAAGATACTTCTGTGCTTCTCCTTAAGCTTCTCTCTTCCCTGCTTATATGTATATCTGTCTTCTGTTATTATAATTAATACTTAGTTTTACTTTCCCTAACATCCTATTGTAAATCTCTGTTAACAAACTCTGTCACTCTGCAGGTTTTCTCCAAAGAACTGTAGAATTAAAAGTCCTGTGCTTCCACCAGCACCACCTGCAACAGGCCTGTTACTGCTCACAAATTCTAGGGTTGTTACAATGATTTAAGTGAACACACTGCAGTTGTATATCAACTGCAGGTTAGCTGAGCTGCTGTAATTCTATTTTATTTTGCACAGTTGTGGTATTTGCACAGAGTGAAATTTTCTGACTGGTTTGTGAGTTATATGAGTTGGAAGTATTGTAATTTTAATGCTTCATTATTCCAGACATTAGTTGAATAATTAGTGCTTATTCAAATTAATTATGTGCTATAAAGATCTACACTTTTTATTAATATGCAGAACTGTTTTCATGATTTTGAGAACCCTTGAAAAACAGAAGGAGCAATGTCTCTCAGAACTGTAGGATTTAACAAAGTATTGAAAGTGAACTGAAAAACATTTTCTTAAACAAACAAACAAAAAAGAACCCGCAAAAGACAAGGGCATTTTTGGACATTACTTCTTAAAAAATGTTTGAAAAGAACACACCAAAAAGACTCAATTGTTAAGAGTAAACATTTTGCTGCAGATAAGAATTCTTAAAACAGGATAACTGTATTTTACTTAAAGAGATATTTGAAGGCTTAAAGACGTAATGCTTTTAGTATTAACATTCAGGGCTAAAGGGTAGCACTTGGGGACATCTACAAGGCCCAGTTTGCTACGTGTTATCAACTACTCTTTCATAGCCTAGTATTACTTTTGTATTCAGAATGGTTTATTTCTTAGAAAACTGAGTTTGAAACACCTTTTTTATTGATCTTGGTTCCTGTTAAAATTTTCATCTTATCTGCTCCTGTTTATTCCCTGAATTGTACCTATGAAGAACACGGCTAGCATAACTACAGAAATATCATTCCACGATATTGGGTTGATTTCTAGTTTTTTGTGATCTGGTGTAATTTTTCCCATCCATAATACTAGATAGTGTGCGACCAGCAACTTTGTCTTTTGATCACTTACATGTTTGGATGATAAAGACTGTATTTATGTGACGTATCATTAGACTTTTAATCTGTAGCACAAGTAATATCCCTGGATTTGAGTAGATGATACCAAACCTTTTAAGGTCATCTTAACTTCAAATTCATCTTTTCTTGCATTGGCTTTATATTAACTGTGATCATTTAGCACTTTTGCAAGTCAGATTCCAAATGACCTCTCAGAAATGAAGCATGTCTTGTGAAAGAACTGCTTTATAAAAGCTTGGTTTGAATGACTTGTTATTTAGTTATAAAGCTATTAATGGAGATTGAATAGAGATTGCGGGTAGAATTCAGTTCTCTCAAGCGTTGTTCAACTTGAGACTGCCAGTTTTCCCTTAATTTCCTTTTCCATGTAGGTCTAGTTTCTTGTCTAGCCAGCCCAGTTCCAAAAATAATGCTGTTGACAGAGTCTTTTTTTTTCTAGCAATCTAATTATATATTACAGTGTCTGGCCTCACCTGTTCGGAGCAGAAAGGGACAACCACTGCATAGAAAATTCTATTTGGTTTTCTGCCCTTGGGCTAGATGGAGTGTGCTCATTTACTTACTGGTGAATTTGTGCTGTGTCTATACCAGCTGGTCAATCTGAAATGCTCTGCAAGTGACACAAAGGAACCATTCTGATTATTTTGCAAGTGTAATGATTTGTAATGATTATGAAATTTGGCCGTTTTTTTGTGCATGCGTGTGTGTATAACAGTAAAGCCATCCTCTGCTGAGAGAATGAATTTACTAGAGCTGCTCAACAGAGGTACAAGCATTTCTTTAATTTGGGAAAATAACTGTTATTCTGTCTCTGAATGGCATCTGAATGTTTTGAGTTGTTAAAACTAAAATTATATTCTGAGCTAAACACCTGTGTTAGAAGATACTGACCAAAAAGGATGAAACCTGGCAAACTTATTAACAGTTGAAAATGTTCCCCATTATTAGGTTGCTCTTGCATATTTTGTTGCAGTTGTACTCTGTTGTCAGACAAGGCATCAGTACAGTCACTTAGCACCATCATGTTGATGCCTTAATGTGGAGTTATCCACAAACTGTTGCCAAAAACACTAAAAGGGCCTTTGAAGAAAATATGAAGACTAAGTAGTGAATAATAATACTGACTGATTACAGTTTGTGCTTGATGTAGAGCAACTGTTAAGAGGTTTTGCACAGGAGAGACACTTCAGTAAGGAAAAAGTGTCTTATGAAGGGCAGAGGTGCAGGAAACTTTTTTCTTTTTTTATTGCTGTTGTGTGCTATGTTTATGTAGGTAGAAAATGATGAAGAAAAAAGGAGCCTCATCCACGAGCCTAGATGCCGCTGGTAGTTGACTTGGAAGGAGATGTGGTGATGCTTGTAGCATGAGGAATGAACCACTGCTTTGTCATGGCTGTTGGAAGTGCTGTTGGGAGTAGGGGAGAGCCTTCACAGAGTGAGGCTGCAGAAGCTTCGTTGTGGAAGGGTTTGCGCTTTTTGGGACTTGAGGAAAATGAAACTTACTTCAGCAAGGCTTTTGACACTGTCTCTCACAGCATCCTCCTGGGCAAGCTCCAGAAGTGTGTTTTAGATGAGTAGATGATGAGGTGAATTGAGAACTGGCTTCATGGTAGAGCCCAGGGAGTGGTGATCAGTGGTGCTGAATCCAGTTGGAGACCTGTTGAGTCCAGTTGAGTCTTATTCAATTTATTCATCAACGACCTGCATGAAGGGACAGAGTGCCTCCTCAGCAAGTTTGCTGATGATACCAAACTGAGATATTGCTCAGTGATGGAGGAGTAGCTGGTAGCCCAGAGGGCTGTGCTGCCATCCAGAGGGACCTGGACAGACTGGGACAATTGGGTGGTGAGAAATCTAATAAAGTTCAACAAGGGAAAGTTCAGGGTCCTGCACTTGGGGAGGAGTAACCCCAGACAAGAGTACAGGCTGGGAAGTGACCTGCTGGAGAGCAGCCTCGCAGAGAGGGACCTGGGTGTCATGGTGGACGACACGTTGACCATGAGACAGCAGTGTGCCCTGGTGGCCAAGAAGGCCAATGAGATCCTGGGGTGCATTAAGAAGAGTGTCTCCAG
>JAUBOD010000613.1:25269-50116 GCA_032353885.1 Nothura maculosa | reverse complement strand
CAGCCTGGAGAAGAGAAGGCTGAGGGAGGACCTGATCAGTGTCTATAAATACCTCAAGGGAGGCAGTGAGGAGGAGGAGACCAGCCTCTTTTCAGTGGTGGCCAGTGATAGGACTAGAGGAAATGGCTTCAAACTGAAGCACCAAAAGTTCTGCAGGATCTTAAGGAAAAAATTATTGACTGTGAGAGTGACAGAGCCCTGGCACAGGCTGCCCAGAGAGGTTGTGGAGTCTTCTTGTCTGGAGATCTTTAAAATCCGCCTGGACGCAGGCCTGTGCCACCTGCTCTAGGTGTCCCCTCTGGACCAGGTTGGTTGGATTAGATGATCTCTAAAGTTCCCTTCCAAAATTCAGGATTCTGTGACTGTGCTATCCATGAAAGCAACTGTGGTGGTGGCTTAGGGGCAGCTGGAGGAAACCTTTCACGAGCCTTGCTTCTGCTTGGGCACTGTCAGGGAAGCAGTGAGACAGATGAGCTGTAGAGTAAGTCTTGACTGAAATTTGCTTATTAGACCAGACTGTGCTGCACTGTTGTGGCCCCAGCTCTTTGCGTACCATCTCAACAGGAAAGGAGCAGCATTGTTGCACTAGACCATAGCCCTTTCAGCTATGCCTTGCAAGCCTCTTTTGGCCAAGGATTAATGTAGAATAACAGAGGCAGCCTGGCCCACTGTGCTGTGAACTTGGAGCCCCCAAGTGTCTTGTGATACACTTGATAGATTAGTTTTTTTTCCTTTTTCTGTCTTAAAGAGGAAGCTGGGGAAACAAGAGAGTTATGTGTGGTTACAGAAAGCAAGCTGGGCTAGGGTGAAGTCAGCAAGCTTGTCTACTCCAGCACATCTCTAGTGAGACATACTTCAGCAACTGGGAATCTGAACATATTATTCTAATAGTCTGTTCTGGTTGCAAACCATAGGAGTTGGAAGGCTGTGTAAGTAGTACATACTGGAACGGCACGCCATGCTCCTTTGCAGAACTGGAGCAGTAGTATATGGTGAATTGATTTGGAGTACATATAAAAGAAATACTGTTATTAGATGGCCTTTGCATAGTGGAGGGCCCTTTGAAATCCTTTGGATGTGTGATATTGGAGAAAAAAAATGTGTGAACTTCTTCCAGAAGTTTACTGCCAAAATGACAGTGTGTGAGTGCTGTGCTGACATCTCTGGTGTTGAGTTAACAAGGAAAATAGAACATGACATGTTGACTTTTGCTGCTACAGGGAAGAAGCGTCACTTGGACTTTTTGTAGATAGAGTTTGTGTCCAGTTTAGACATATTGTTTGCACTCAACACTGACTTACAGTCTTGGATTTGCTCTCAGTCCTCACAGACTGAGGATCTAATAGTGATGTTTATTTACTGTTGTAATATGTTTGCATTAATAAGATCTAATTTTATTTTTGTTACTTTTATGTTTTGTTTATCTTAACTGCTGATGCCAGTTAATCAGATAAGAGTTCAGTAAAGTTAACTCAGAAGTTTATGCTTTCACTCTTCTGTAAACTTGAAGTCTATAAATATATACTAACATTTTTTTTTCCCATCAGAAAACTATTTGTTGGTTGTGATTGTGAATATGTTAGATGAAATCCAAGGAAGAGCTCTATCCTCATCTTAGAAATGCACTGAATGAAGGTGTGAATGTGAGACTTTCTCTTTTTGGAAGAAGCACGTTCATGTTAGTCTCTTGCAAGAAATAAAGGGGAAAAAAGGACCTTGGAGATTAAAATCCAACATATTCTTTTACTTTCTCAGTTTTTGTGAATTTAGTTTTGTGAAACACAGGTTATTTAAGAGTACTGCATATCTTTATTCACTAATTCATGCTGGTCAATATGTTTTAGAGTTTGCTTCTCAAGACAGAGCCAACAACCAAAACCATCTTAGTTTAACTGAAGTAGTTTGCATAAAAAGTGCTTTGTAGATTGGTATATATATATTAATATGAAGTCTCTTCTGGCCTTACATGCATCATTCATATATATAGAAAATATTTTCAGTAGAATAATACAAACAAATAGCATAAAAGCATTATTTAATCTTACATATAAGAGCATTATTTTCCAGAGGCAGTGACATCGTCTAAGAAAATGTGCGTCTCAAGAATCAGATAAATAAGGAAGTGACTGTACGGGAGGTTTGTTATTGATAAACAATGTAGAGACAGTAGAGAGGTTGTGTCCAGCCATGGGGAGCTCTGCCTGTCGCTGCCCGCAGGCCTGTGCCCTGCCCTAGGCCTTAGAACCCCGGCACTGACCCCAGCCGGACAGCACGGCCCAGCCTAGGCCTCGGCCCGTCCCCATGCCCATCCCCGTCCCCGTGGGAGCACGGCTGCTCGTGGCATCCTGGCAGCAGCTGTGCAGTGGTCCTTGTTGCCTGGGGTTGCCGAACCCCCGTGTACCCAGTCGCAGCTGCCCTTCACATGGGCATATGCGGCCTGCGCTTGTTCAGTGTCACTCGGTGCACTGTGGTGTGGGTGACAAAGGTCTCTGCCTGCCTGCCTGTCTGGTTAGACTTTTTAATTAGCTATTAAATAGCATTAGGTATTTTAATTCATTTTGAACCTGTAGGCCCTTCACATACTACTTCTAATTTCTTTACAGATCTTTCTGCCTCCATGTCTCTTAGTGGTTGTAGGTCTTTAGTTCCCTAATCTGTCTTAGATGTGATATATTTATTTATATATATATATATATTTATACACACAAACACATAAACATATACACACAGAGAAACGACTCTGAGTTTCTGCTTTCTATTCAACATTTTTGTTATTTTTCTAGTCATTAAGAAATTCAGTAGTAGTAATATTCCTTTTGTGTTCTCGCTGTTTTTCCTCATTCCCAGAATGCTTTATCACCCATATTATGTTAGAATTTTATCCACATGTTAGTGAGTGCCAATAGAGCTCTTTGCAGGTGACGCTACAAAGAAACATCTGAAGCTCTTTGAAATTTATTGGGTATTTCCTACTGTGGTTCATTATTTGTTTTTTACAGATTTGTTCAGAATTGCCTTCATGTGTGTAACCACTTTTCAGCATATGAATAGGAATTAAATATAAAAATTATTAAGTAAGGTTACTTTCTCTATTGAAAGAACTTGCTAAGGTTAGCAAGATCATCTGTGTATTTGCTAAGGGCATCACCAACAGAAAAGTCAGTAGAAGTAGTTCTTTGCTTTGACTAGTTCCCTTAAAAGCTTTGCTTTTAAGCAAAAAGCAAAGCAAAAGCTTTGCTAACTGCTTGAAAAACAAGTTATCTACAAACTTCCAGTTAGTAGATAAGTTCTGTATTCCAAAAACATCTATTTTTGATCCTGTCATATTCTGTCTTCTTAAGCATCAAAACTGCTAAATGTTGTGTGGTCAACTTGTGCTATTCTAACTTCTCTACTTCCCCATCCCTATTTTTACATTTACTCAGATTTTTTTCTATGAACTTCTGACATTTTTTGAATTAGAGATTTTTTTTTTAACGTAAGTCCATGTCTACTGAGTTTCCATGAGACAGTTTGATGTCTTCCCCTCTCCTCTTATGAACATATGGGCTTTTGAGATCTTAATATTGTCTTCCCAGCTTTCATTTGGTATGTTCTAGTGTTTTCCATATTAGCTATGTCTCTGCCTTCTTTTGGACTTATGTTATGAGTCATTGTCAAAAGTTGGACTTGTGTCATAAAAGAGTTTTCTCTTTTGTGAGATGGACGTTACCTTTATTAGTGTTTTTTATGGGACAGCCTTCTCTGCTTGGTGAAGTAAAAGGTCCTGTCTCAATGCCAGGAGCTATAAATTCTCAAAGTGAGTTAATCTGTTGTGTGCCTGGCCTTTACATGGTCCCCACTGCCTCCTCTCTGAACACTTATCTTCACTTCTGAATGGTGAAAGGTCATACCTGTCAGTACTGTTAAATCTCCCATGATGCGAGGCAAAGGGTGGTCTTTAAAATGTCTTAACGTTGGACTCCAGATAGACATTCTCCAGGTTTTATGAAAACTGTGGGAGAATATACTAGAGACTACTCTGTCTAATTACAGATGTTAAAATATTTCTATTCCAGCTTCTGATTTTGAGGGGGATATTTTGTATTTCTTGTTGCTCAAAACAATAAAATTCTGTTGTAGTTCCTTTTCTTTAAAAAGATTCCTTTTTCAATAAAATCACTTTCTTTTTGACACTCATCTACTGCTGCAGGTTATTATATAACTTACACTTGAAGACCTATGAATGAATTCAGCTTATTTGGAATATCTCGTTGCAGAAACAACAAGAGATACAAGCCTCTGTCATTACTTTAACCTTCCTTAAAATGAAGTTGAATTGGACATTTAAACAATTAAGCCTATTCCATGTGTTAATTTGTGCCTTGTGTGTTTTTTCTACAACCACCCCTATTAGTACATGATCCTTGTCCCACACAGATCAACTGGAGCTTTACAGTAGATTACAGTATCAAAATTTTATTATTGGAATAAATCATTTTTATAATTTATAATGCAAATTTCAACTGGTCACAATTGTTAAATTTTAATGTAGTCAATAGTAGATAAAGATTTAATGACAGGCATTTAAAGGTAATTAACATTATTGATCAAGCATAAAAAGCTGAGGGGAGGGAATATGGAAGTCATGGAAGTTAGGAAAACATGAAACTACTTGGCATGGTTTTCCTGTTTATGTAAAATGAATATGAAATGTATATCTGTTTTTGCAATACTTATTTTGTAGAAGATGATTTCTTCAAGGTGCTTGCAGTGCAGTTAAATGCTTATTAAACAACAACAAAAAAACCCAAGAGAACATTATTAGCTAAAGTTGCTGTCAGTTTCAAAGTATCTAGCTTCTAGGTAAATACTAGGCTATAGAAGACTAATAGAACTTCAGAATAGCCATCTGGCTTTTGAGTAGAAAATACCTTAAAGAAACCTATTGGGCGGCTGTGCTATACTATATGCTGTAAAAAATTCAAAGAGTTTTTATTAAAAATTGAAATACACAATTTCCTAGAATGGTTTAACAAGTATGCCAGCTTTTTCTTTCCAAATGTCAAACTTGCATAATTGAATTTTGCAAGCTTCATAATAGTGTTTATGGCGTGACATATTGTATACACAGTCTGTTTCTATAAACATTAAACAGATTTGTCAACAACTGATGGCAGTAGAATTATAATTAGATCTATTTATGAAATTCATTATACAGATAAAGAAAATTGGATGTTTTCCTGTGTGTTAATTGACATGTAAAACAACTCTGCATGCTGTCTTGCTGCATTCTGCTGTTTTAAAAACCAAATTACAATATGAAAATAGTACAGTAGCTATGTTTCTTGTATTAATTATAGGTCTGGAGGCTGTATTTAAAACTTGAGTGTGTATGATACTTTGATTTATTCCAAAATTAAGTGTACTGCTTAGGATTAATGGATGGCAAAGGAATTTAATCTTCAAGGCAGATAAGAAAATGACATAGTTTAGCCATTATTGACGTTTCTGACAGAGATATAATATTGATAATCTGTAGTATCATAGTTGGATTTTTAGGATAAATGTTCAGTTTAGCTTAACTATTTTCTAGATATTTCAAGGTATTTGTTATGGTTCACAGATCAGAAACCTCTACTGATGGTATACCGTTCAATTTAGGGATGTTTGCTCATTTGTGGTAAACTGGAAGGCAATATAATTTAAATACGGAATCACAGAATGGTTGAGGTTGGAAGGGGCCTCCAGAAATCATCTAGTCCAACCCCCTGCTTCATCAGGGACACTCAGAGCACGGGGCACAGGGCGGCATCCCGACGAGTTTGGAAGATCTCCAGAGAAGGAGACTCCACAGCCTCCCAGGGCAGCCTGTGCCAGGGCTCTGGCAACCTCACAGTAAAGAAGTATGGAGATGCACAGACAAATTGTAGATTTTAAGCCTTTTAACTGAATGTGATGTTCAGAAGTAATTTTAGGTAGTAACTTTTTACATGCTGGCAAAATCCTTTGAGTAGAGGTAGCCAAATACTTGGTAAAAACAAAGGGACAATCCAGCATTTCTCTCACTGCTACCACTTGTCCTCTTCTACCTGTTTTTAAAGAATGCTCCATCCTGTGCATTTCCCAAAGGATGGGGCCAGACCATGCAAAACACTTTTTTCCCCCCTGTCTTCTGCTCTCTTGATCATCCTCTCCTGCTTAATCTAGTCCCTAGATTACTGTATCCCTAGATACAGTAGTATCTTCTCCCTGTACTGTTCCTTCTCCCTGGGCTGTTCCTCTCCATTCATTCATCTTCCATTGATTTTGTCTTCATCTGCCTTCCATTCTTGAAGATGACTGCATAGTGCACAAGTACTAGTTTGCAGATGAAATGCCATTCTTGGCATGTTGATGTAACACATGACTGTGAAGATTTCTTGACATGACATGAAGGATACAAGGAGATGTACCTTTTCTTTTTTTTTTTTCTTTTTTTTTTTTAATTTCCCCAAGAGCTTAGATGAAAAATAGCGCTTCAGTGACAGTTCTGGAAATACATGCTCGTGTTCTACAGGAGAATATTTTCATATAGCTAAATTATCATGCAAGAAATCTGTTCCACACATGAAACTGGGTTAGTAATTAGAATGTTTTCAACTAAATGAAAGACAAAATACCCTTTCAAAATAATTTTCTTAATGTGTGTTAAGGACATAACTGACAGTGGCCAGGAGCAAATGTCTAGGAAGCACATGAGAACAGACAAGCAGATAGTATTTTGTCTCAGATTCGTACACATTTGTTATGTGAGGAATTCCAGATTCAGAAATGCTGTCTTTGAACTTACAGTCTTTCAAAGATTTTTTTTTGTGTGCACTGTTAAGCTATAGAATTTTTTCAAGTTCCTTGGACAAAGACATTTAATAACTGTACTAGTTGAAGTAGTATGTCCCTTTATTTTTTTTGAACAAAATACTATTTTCGTATGATGCTTTCCAGCTGTTATGTTGAAAGAGGTCAGGCACATCTGTGCACAGGCCGTCCTCTCTCATGTGTTGCTGCTCAGTGTTCTCTCCTCCAGCTTCCAGCTTCAAATTCATCCTCTTGCTGCTTCTTGTGCGGATTGCATTTCATGCCTTTCTAATGCTTGATGCTCTTAAGCCTTTATTATTTCAAATATGCACCTTTTGATGTGAAAGAATTGCATGACACTCTATGTAGGTTTACTCAGAGGCAAAATAATGCTCTCTGGCCCTTTCCTAATCCAACCTTTCCTGCTCAGCCAGAGTCATTTGAGAGCACATTGCACAGAACCGTCTCCAGTTAGGTTTTCAATATCTCCAAGGATGGAGATTGCACAACCTCTATGAGCAGCCTGTGTTTGGATATGAGGATGTTTGACCATCCTCAGAATGCTTTCTTCAGCTCAGATGGAACTTTCTGTGCTGCAGGAACTTCCTGCTTTGCCTCTTGTCCTGTCACTGGGCACCATCGAGAAGAGTGGCCTCATCCTCTTTGCACTCTCCTTTCAGATAGATAAACATTGGTAGGATATTCCCCCAAGCCTTATCTTCTCTAGGTAAATGCAAACAATAGAGAAGAATCAGTAGGTATGTAGCAGAGGGTCAAAGAATTTGAAAGATCAGTTATTGAGCCAATTTTGGATATTTTTTAAACATGTTAGATGTAGAAAGCCAACAAGGAAACCAGTCGGTTTTCTTGATGAGAAAGTTATAGGGTGGTAGTTCCCCAACTATGATTAAGGCAAGGCAGTACAGCTCAGTGAATTCTTTGCATCAGCCTTTGGTGCTGAAGATTTTGGGAAGGCTGGCATATCTGAGGCATTCTTTGTCAGAGAGAATCTTAAGTATTAACTTAATCTGAGGAAAACATATGCAGATCTACCGGTATGATATGTGTGTGTGCATATATGTGTGTGTATATGTATACAAAAAATAAAGATGACATATATATGCCATTGGACCACATACATAGACTTATAAATAAGATGGCCTTCATCTAGGATTTCCAAAGAAGGTCCAGTGCCAAAGTGCTGAACTGCTGCCTTGGCAAAACTGGCATTGTGCCAGACACCTGCCGGACTGCCAGAGGGCTACGACTGGTGCTGGGAACTACCAGCAAATGATATGATTCTAACTTTGTTTCTTGACAGAATTTTCTGGTCTGCAGTAAGTAAGATTGCTGAGGGCATGAATAAGCACAATCTATCAGGAGAGAGTCAACATGGCTTTTGTAAGGACGTTTCCTGTCTTTGCGGAGCTCTAAGATGTCAATAAGCTTGTGGAAAAAAAGTTTCCAGTGAACAAAGTGTGTTTGTTTTCAAAGAGTCTTTCATAAGACTCTTTATTGAAGGCTGCCAGAACGAAAACAAAATTGCCAGGGGATGGGATGAAAGGCTGTTACACATAGAAGGATGTTTAAAAGTTAGAAAGCAGAAGGTGAGGCTTAATAGTCATTTTTCATGATGAGACAGACTTAATAATCAGTGTAGTTATTGCTTGGTCTGTCTCTTATTTAACATTTTCATCAGTGGCCTAGTGGGAGAGTCAATGACCTGGTAAATTCAGAACTATTAACTACCTGGTCTTGCAGTACAAGAACTAGGTGGCACTGGCTGAAACTATCAGGAGACTTTTCAAACAGATAAAATGAAAATGCAGTATACAGCAGACACAGTGACTGGTGCTTGCTACTAGAGCAGATTGTAAAGACAGAGAAGTATCAACAGTATCAAAAATGGCTTCGACATATTCATGGAAAAATTCATGGTTCTTTGAATAAGCAGAGAATCAAATCTGCTTCCTTCAAACAAACCTTATCTGGTCCAGTTTTATCTAAGAAGAATTGATGGATGGAAAAAGGGGCCAGAAATACAGTTTTATCTACAAATATCCGAATATCGCTTTGTCCAATACCAGAAGGGAATTCTGCTATCACTACTGGAGACAGAATAATGGTTTAGATATGTCATGGCTCTGACCTAGTAGGACATTTAATTTCTTCATAAAAAAAAATTTCTTATATGCTTTGTGACAAATAGTACTTTAGCATTTGTGGTAGTTATGTGTTTGAGGGTGTCTTTTATAACTCTTCGTGGTTATATTTTTATAACCACAGATGATGCTTTTCATGTGTGTTTCAATAAAAGAATTCTCACCTTTTCGTTCAAGTACAGCAGTTTTTTTCTGACTTAATCTTGAATAAGAACACACAGAGAGAGTTGGTCTTAAAAATGGAGTGAGAATTGCCAAAATTTGCTTTTTTTTTTCAGAGATATAGCATGGAGGGACTATTGAAGAAGCTGTGAATAACAAATTATTAGATTTATCTGATCTACAAATATCAATGTGCTTATCCTTTTAAATCACCATATATATTTTTACTTTTTCTCAGGAAAGGAGACCGAAAAAGCCAAAGATCGATGTGATAAAGCTACTATGAAGCTACATATGTTGCATAATCAATATGTGTTGGCACTGAAAGGTGCACAGTTGCATCAACACCAATACTACGACACGACACTTCCACTGTTACTTGATTCCCTGCAGAAGATGCAAGAAGAAATGATTAAAGCCCTGTATGTGGTAGTTTCTTATATTTTTCTAGTTTGTGCAGGATAATGTAAATTCCAGTTAATTTATTATTGTTAGAAATGGTAAACTGTGATTAATTACTTGCATATAAAGCGCTAATGGAAAAGCTGTTTTGGTCTTTCCAGTGATAACAGTTGTTGTCCATTAAAATTCTATTCCAAGAAAACACAGCTAGTCATATTATGATCTTATGCATTCATTGGTAGTGAGAGTTTGTCTTTCTTTGCATGAAACTTTGTCTGCAGTACTTGTAATTTTGCTCAAGCTTTATCCCTTTTTCATTTTGGATACTATGGCAAGTTTATTGTTCATCCAGTAGTTTCACTGGCTGTCTGGGAAAGAAGGCCAGACTGATTCATGGTTACCTGCTTCCTTGTAAGGCACGCTGTCTTTTGCTGAAAGATCACTCTGCACATCACTGGTGAAGATATTCCAAGTGCTGATCTTGGAGAACTGGAAATGAGGACTTTATGCTCTCTCTTCTGTTTATTTACCTCCATTCTGCTTCCTTCCCTTGAAGAAGAAAAAAAGCAGAATTACGAGACTGTTCTGTAGGCATTTCTCTAGGTTGCTGCAAGCACTATGAGTTGAAAATACTGCTTTTAAGTGACATATGCTTAAAGGAAGGAACTGCTCATAATGAGATGAAAGAGTCATTTTTTTATGAAGTCTGTATCCACCTTGATTTTAGCACATAAGGAGAAAGAGAGAGTTAAAGGTTTCATGCTCTATCTGCTTAGGTGGCAACATAACTGTCTTATCAAGTACCATATTACCCCTTTTGATTTTGATGAATTAGAGGCATAAATGAAATATCTGCACAATCTTTTTATCCTAACCTCGTATGTAAAATCACAGTAAGAGACTCCAGTTATACTTTTGTGCTGTATTAGAATTCTGTGGTCTGTCAATTCACTTTGGTTCAATATTCAATTAAATATTGAACTAAAACCAGCAAAAATATTTCCTGTCACTGCCTGGTTCAGAGATCTGAATTTATAGTACAATTATTGCTATCTGATATCTTTGGCCTTAATTCCACAGAAATAGGTGGGGATGTCACATATATGAGTGTAGTCATCTGTGGAAAATACATATATCCAAAATAATTGAGGTGTTACAGGTTAAAATATTAATATCAATTTTTGTTTAGTGGAAATTAACAAAACTACTCTTGTTCTTAAATCTGGCACTGTTGTAGCTCTGGCATTGTTGTAGCTGACACTCCTCTGTCTCTTTCATCACAGTTTGAACTGTTGTTGGAATCTTTTTCAAACTTGTTCACAGCCAAGTCAAGATTGGAAAGTAAGGAAAAAGTACTGGAAAAATCCAAGCAAGCTGTTTTTGTTCAGTAAACCTAACTTGGTCTTATCCAGGAAAAACTAATAATTAATGTGTGTATATATATTTAAATATATATATATTTAGAATACATATTTTCTGTGCACCTTCCTCTGGGTCTGGCATAATTCAGCACTATTTTAAAAAAACTCCCCATGCTTCATAAATTAGCAAGTCTACAAATCTGCCATGAACAAAAATGAAATATAAAATAATTACGAGGGTTCATTTATGCAAAGCTAAAAGTTAAGGAATTGGATGGTATTCTAGGAAAGTAATCTGTGAATTACAGTAAATTAATAGCAGAATATCACTTATTTTTCCTGTACTCTTCCCTAATCAATTCTACCCACTGTTGGAGACAGAACAGTGTTGGGGCTAGATGTCACATGATTTTCTTGCTTGATTTTGATGCTTATTGTAAATAAATAAAGATTTATGACTGGTGTGCATTCTTGTCCTTTTGGCTAAATCACAAAAACTAAGGTATGAAAGACTATAGTCAAAACAATAGAGAAAAACAGATCTTAAAAGAAATGTATATAAACTATTCTCTGACTCATCTTACCATATGTCAGAATATATTTATTTTATCAGTCAAAGGAAACATGGAAGACTTTAGCGTAAGTGACAACTAGTGAGATAAATCTTCTGGTTGTGGAAAAAAGTGCATCATCAGTGATCTGTTTATATTGCTTTTCCCCACAGTTTTAATTCAACTATGTTACATGAGAATGCCGTGAAATTAGTTGAAGAAGCATGATCATAACAGATTTCTCCACTCATGACCTATCTGTAAAGAGGAGGGCATAACTGATCTGTTATTTGTTCTAGTAATATATAATCTTATATTTTTGCTTAAAATTGTATTTCTTAACCAATTGAAACATAAATTTGTAGAAACAGCAAATTGAAAGCTTGAAGTATCTTCTGCTATCTGTGTCTGAAAGCTCACATCATATACTTTGTTTCCTTTCTAGGAAAGGGATCTTGGATGAATACAGCCAAATCACTAGCCTCGTGACAGAAGAGATTGTGAACGTCCATAAAGAGATTCAGACCTCTGTGGAACAGATAGATCCTAACTCTGAGTATAGTGACTTCATAGAAACCCATAGGTATGTATTTCCATTTTGTTGTGCCTGCTTATATTTCTTCTTGAGAAATGCTTATGCTAAAATGCAACACGGCATGAGCAAAGGCTGAGACATAGGGAAAACACTATGAGGAAAGGCTGAGAGAACTGGGCCTGTTAGCCTGAAAAAGGCTGAGGGGGGGATCTAATCAGTGTATACAAATACCTCAAGGGAAGGAGAGAGGAGGATGTGGCTGGTCTCTTTTCAGTGGTGGCTACTGATAGATGAAAGAGCCACAATCTTAAATTTGTTCCACAGGAACTTGAGGAAAAATTTCTTGACTGTGAGGGTGACAAAGCCCTGGCACAGGCTGCCCAGAGAGGTTTGGGAATCTCCATCTCTGGAGATCTTCCAAACCTGCCTGGATGCCACCTTGTGTTACATGCTCTAGGTGTCCCTGCTGGAGCAGGATGGTTGGACTAGATCTCTAAAAATCTCTTTCAATCTTAAGGGTTCTACAGTTATTGCAAAGTAAGAAATGCATGAAGCAGAACAGAATATGCTGGTTATGCAAGGTTTTTAATGAAAAAATATACTGTTTGCTCTTTATTGAACTGATATTGCAAATTGGAAAATGAATGGTCTGAGACTTCTTGCATCATCTATTAATGCTAATATGCAGTGTTTCCACAATTATGGCAAATTTCCACAAGCAGATGCACAGGTGGCTTGGCAAAGCATAGACTCATACAAATAGATACCCTGTTCTAGGTAGTAAATATTAATTTTGCAAATGTAACTTTTTCTTACCATATCAGGTCATCAGAAGTTGTTGAACAAGAAATAGAGTTTGATACATCTTTACTAGAAGAAAACGAAAATCTTCAGGCTAATGAGATCATGTGGAATAATCTCACAGCAGAAAGTTTACAAGTCACGTAAGTCTGTCTTCACAAATCTTTCATGGTTTGGAAATATATGACAAGTATTATGAGGTTCACTCAGTTCATTCCATATCCAAGTCCTTAGGTTGTTGTAAAGGTCTAGTTTATGAAAGAATGTTTTCAAGCTGCAGACCCAAAACATGCTATTTTTTCTTTGTGTAAAATATTTCCTGTATTTCTTCCTGCCTCAACACCCAGTTTGCCTGATCTTTCAATCCAGTTTCCGCTCCTGACCAAGTAATTTATACAATTCCCCCAATCCGTCATGAATTCTCCTCATGGGAAACTTAATCTTCTTCCCAAATGTATTTCCACACCCAGTACTTTAGAAAAAAATACTGAAAACAAGGGCCACTGAGTAAACTGTGCAGTCAGTGATGTATATTGTGAGCCAAAATGTCAATACTGGCTGTCAAAAATTATGTTCACAATTTTTAACTTATTTTCTAGGATTTTTTTTCTAAAAAAAAGAAAGCTTTTCCAAAAATTTCTTTTCCAAATTCCAATTTTTTTAGTAAATTTTCCTTTGCATCTCTAATGGATTTTTACCCATTTTTATTTGACCCCGTTTCTCTAGAAAGCATAACAAATACAAACAAAAAATCATTGCTTTTTTCTTTGAGTTTTTGTTTGTCATCTTAATCAAACTAGGACCTTTGTTTCATTCAGATTTTTTCATAAAACATTCTTTTTCATAAAATGTCAGTGTGAACAGAAGTGAAGCATTTGAAATATAAACAAGTGTTCGTCATCTGTAAATTCTATTCTCTGTTTCCTGAGTGCTATGGAGATTATCTGAATTTTGTTCATTGCCTTTCATTTCTTGTGCTCTCTCCCTCTCCTTTAAAGATGCTTCTGTTTGTCATATGTTCCATATCATTACTAAATTGATCTTAGTTCCTGCATAAATTATATGTGATTTAGCACAGTAACAGAAAAAAAAAATCCCTTTAAAAACGCCTTATAGTTCATAGACTCATAGAATGTGTAAGGTTGGAAGGGACCGTAGAGGTCATCTAGTCCAACCCCCCTGCACACGCAGGGTCACCTAGAGCACATGGCATATAGTTCTTTTATAAGATTATTTCATAACTCAAAAAAAAGAAAAACACATGCTTTGCTTATCTTAAATGTCCTCCTATTTTGAAATAAACCAATAACATTTCTAGGCATACCTAAGCTGCTGCTTTTTTAGTAAAAGATTTTGCTGAAGTGAATGTTGTGTTTGTGCAGATATGTAGATAAATATTTCTAAAGACATATTTTTAATACAGATTTCATTGTAGAAAACAAAAGTTTGTATTCATGCAGCTTATTTTTCATACATTTGAGAGAGATATTCTATGGTTTGAATTTTTTGTGGCTAACTTCAAGAAATCCACTTGCTGATATAGATTATAGTAAGACCTCTGCATGAAGAAACTTAGTTGTAAGGTCAAAACAAAATCTAGAAATTTCTTTCTGACATCAGTCAGTGGTAAAGATTGAGAGAACAGAACAGAAAAAGAATGTGAATGAAATTTTTGTTTCTAATATTTCTAATAGAAAGTAGTATTTGTTTCTAGATAGCCTTAGGTATATTTTTCTTGTGGGAGTTTGTCCAGTCATTTTTGATATGTGTGAGCAACTATAATCCACAGTATCTGTAGCTAAAGAAATTTGAAAGATGAGCAGCATTTTATATGGAGTCATCTATTACAGCCTCAAGATCTCCTTTAGTAGCAATTATCAGCTTAGAGCCATTTGATGCATAAAGTTATAGATTAACTACGACCCCCCACGACCATAGGTATAATAATATACAAGTTAATCTTTACTTTGAATTTACCATTACCAAAGATGGGGATTTTTAAAGGGAAGTTAGTTGTAGAGAAGGATATATATACAATTCATATCAGTTTAGGCAACACTTTTTAGTATGAAATGAGCACTGCTTTAATATTTTATAAGAAAATATATCACAACTACTGATTATTATTGGATATTTATCTAATGTTTATGGCAATAGTGTGTAAGTCTTTCATATAATTTCTGGTGATTAGCAATATGTTAGAAAAATATGACTCTACATAACATGCGTTCTACAGAGAGTTTTATTGATAGAAGAGTATTCAGGCATGTGGTTCGTGGGTGTATACACAATCAAGTATGGATATTGTAATAAGAAAAAATAATAATAATGGGTACAGAAAAAGGCTGTTAAGGAGCAGTGTTTCCAAATATGTGCAGTTGATTCCATTGAATTCTGAAATGCATGTATCACAGGTTGAAAACAGTGATAGAGGAACTGATACAGACGCAGCAGACACTTCTGAGCAAAGAAGAACTTGTGCTGGAACTAGAGAAGAAAATAGAAGAATCTTCTAAAACTTGTGAAAAGAAGTCAGAGTAAGTATAACAAATATCAAAATAAAATAATTGGAGAGGAAATGGTCTGTAATGCAGTTCCTAAGACTTAAATATGAAGTAACCTCCACTAATCTTTTGCTTTAGTGAGAATTTTTATCAGTACCTAAAAAAATTAGCTTCCTGTTTTCTGTATCTTTCCTAGCTTCAGATCCTAAATAATTGGAGACCTGAGCAGCTTCCTTAATTTAATCGTTGTACTGAAGAGCCAGATCCTTGTATATCATTGTAATGTGAGCTTAGCAGAACAGAGCAGTGTGTCTTCAAATTAGTTTTGTAGCTAAACAGTGGAGCTCTTGATAATTGGAGTGTAAGAGACTAGTACCAGCTGACAACAGCCTTTTTATGTGAGAGGTCTACTCTGAGACCACTTGCAGGGCTCTCTTTCGCCCCACACTTCCCACATCTTGTCAAGCACTATTGTATTCCAGAAGCATGCAACCTTCAGTAGGATATGCCACAGCTGTTATTACAAAAGAACAGGCCAAGGCTGTTGTTACCCAAGGAACACCTTGGGTTTTCTAACAGATTTTATTTATAGGATAACAGTTTGAATACTCTTGGTGGGGGAGTGAAGGTTTGAAATCCCTTTCACAAAAAGATGAATCAATTTTGAAGTGGTGAGCATTTTTTCTTTAAGTCAATGTAAAAGAAAAGTGGCTAAAATGTTAAGATGAGATACTAGTAAACTCAGACTGTTGCATTCTGTATGGTGACTGGCTGTGTTATATCCAAATATAAGCTTAATGCAGATGAGAATTTTGAGTAGTTAAGCACAGCTTTTGCTCTGGTTATGGAATAACACTGCAGGTAGTAAAAGAAACATGAAAACTCTTACTTGCATTCTCTCCAGTTTTCAAGGTGAAATGTTATATCACTTACATAGGTGAGACTGCGGTTTGAATATGGGTTCCAGTTCTCATAGCTGTTGATAAATAAGTGGTAGTACAGGTATAGTTTTTCAGAAAAAGAAAAAAAAGTATGAAAAACAAAGTACTTTTTAGCCTCTTGTGTACTTGAAATTGTTGAGCTTAATAAAGAGAATATTGAAACTGCAGTCCAGAAATACTTGCACAGTACAAGTCCTTTCAGTACAGAATATAAAGACAACAGACACATATAACTTGAAGCCAGACAAGTTTATACATGGATTACAGTGGATTAGTCATCATTGAGAATAATAATCCAGAAGTTTTTCTCCTCTATTTCTTATTAATCCAAAGTTGGTTATGTTAGGGAAACTAAGTGGTAATAAGTTCCATCCAACTAGTAACAATAGTTATTTCTATATTTATCTCAACACTATTTTTGTAGTATATTGAAAAGGAATGAATGAATAGATGTCTACATTCATTATCTTGTAACTTTGAGAATTTTCTAATATTTGTCTTGTGTGTATGCTTTTGAAGGAACTCGGCTAAAGATGTTTCACATTGTTCCTTTCAAAGGCTTTTCACATGGTTTCTTTCAAAAACTTAATAAAATTTCATACATGAACTGGACGGATAATGTGCAAATAACAAATTCAACTACTGAATATGCTTTCTTTTGTGTAGCTTTCATGAAGCATATATTTTAAATCATGTGTGTTTCTGAGTTGTTTTTTTTTTCTCTGCAGCATGGTACTTTTGCTGAGCCAAAAGCAAGCACTGGAAGAACTCAAGCAAACAGTTCAGCAACTAAAATGCTCTGAGGCAAAATATGCAGCACAAAAAGAACTACTGGAACAAAAGGTTCAAGAGAATGATGGGAAAGAGCCACCACCTGTAGTGAACTATGAAGAAGATGCCAGATCAGTCACTTCTATGGTAAACTTTATATTTATTTCACTAGATCATGACATGCTATTGTATTTTAGAACTGAGATCAGAGGCCTAGATCGTTCATATGCGTGATGACTGAAGTGAACACACTTCACTTGACATTTATGGAGGTTTTTTTTTTCTTTTTTTTTTTGAGAAAACTACGAATCAGGTGTTATTTTTCAGAATGCAGGAATTTGATTGCTTTTACATTGGCAGAATTTGTTTGGCCAGCTGCACTCTTCATACTCAGGCTCTTATTAGGTGACTTTTTATAATGAAAAGTATAAATTCTGAACTACATTTAATAAGCACATAAACCCTGAGTGGCTATTGCTAATTACACTGGCAGTTTTGAGGAAATGCATTCACAATTCTGGATAGAAAACCAGCAGTAAAATTTGTTGGAATCAGAGCACACTTGTAACTGAAAAATGAATTTAACACAGCATTAGCATTGTTCAGCTAATATTTGCAAATACTGATTTCTGAGCAATTTCTTTTAAAAGTACTTGCACTTTGTTAACATTCGGAATTAACTCGTATATTATTTGATGGGACACTAATTTAAATAAGTGCTTTATTATTCTAATATTCTTTTCCCAACTGTATACAGTTATGTATAAGGTAGAGATAGCTGGGCCATACTGAAAAACAAACAGTATATGTTTACTAAGGGGATGGGAAGTACTGTTTACTTTTACGGTTTAGTTTTCACTTACATGAGATGTTAGTGACTTGTTTGCCTTTGCTTTTGCTTCATAGCACAAAGCAGCTGCTCAGGGAAAAGCTAAGGATATAGTTTCATGTGAGAAGTGTTTCTTCCTTTTTCTTTTGGTTGTGGAATAAAGCTCGCTTTTTTTTTCTTTTGCACAAAAGAAGAAAAAGATACATAAACAAAGGAACTATTTATGTAAACATCATGCCAATTTATTTAACAGACTTTTGGTTTTTGGTAAAAAAAATCCTTAGTTATACAGATGCACCAGGACCAGTAATGGAGTTTTGTTGATGCTGTTACTCATCCTGCTGGAGAGCAGCTCTATGGAGAGAGACGTGGCAGTGCTGGTTGACACCAAGTTACCCATGAGGCAGCAGTGCCCTCGTGGCCAAGAAGGCCAATGGGATCCTGGCTGCATCAGGAGGATGTTGGCAGCAGGTCAAGGGAGGGGATCCTGCCCCTCTGCTCAGCTCTGGGGGCCAGACCTGGAGTATTGGGGGCAGTTCTGGGCTATCTAGTAAAAGAGGGACGTGGAGCTTCTAGAGAGGGTCTGGTAGAGAGCAACAAGGATGATGAAGGGACTGGAGTATCTCTCGTATGAGGAGAGACTGAGTGAGCTGGGCCTGTTTAGCCTGGAGAGGAGAAGGCTGAGAGGGGACCTTATTAACATGTATAAATACATGAAGGGGGACTGTAGGGAAGAGGGGGCCAAGCTCTTCTTGGTAGTGGCCAGTGATAGGACAAGGGGGAATTGGTGTAAGCTGAAAAACAGGCAGTTCCACCTGCAGGTGAGGAAGAACTTCCTTCCTGTGAGGGTGACAGAGCAGTGGAACAGGCTGCCCAGGGAGGCTGTGGAGTCTCCTTCTCTGGAGATCTTCCAAACTCACCTGGATGCCGCCCTGTGCCCCGTGCTTGGGGTGTCCCTGCTGGAGCAGGGGGGTTGGACTAGATGATCTCTAGAGGTTCCTGCCAACCTCACCATCCTGTGATCCTGGCATTTTCTCTAACTTAATAATTCTGGAAGTTCATTATTTCTAAAAGTGTAAATACATTTGTATCTTTATCTAAAACCTTGTCATGTAAGAAACTTGAATGTAGCTATTTATTCTTCCTCAAAAAGTAAACAATTGTTTTGCAGTTCATTTTCTTAAGAATATCGAAACTGTATTGGCTTGTGAGTATACATTTGTACTTGCCTCTGAATCAGACTTCATATGTGCTGCAGGTGACCCTGTGTGTGCAGGGGGTTTGGACTAGATGACCTCTGAGGTCCCTTCCAACCCTGAGCATTCTATGATTCTGTCACAAGTTAAAGTTTCTTTTGCTATTAAGAATATGATATACAAAAAAGCTCTGTGAAGCTACATGTCTGTCTGTTGAAAGTATTTTTATGACATCATAAAAATACAGCCAATTTCTTAGAGAAATAATTTGCAAATTGTTTTGTTTTCCATCTGTTACACTAGATAACAGTGCTATAGGGTACTAACACGGAATGCAGTTTTGAAGTGCTGCTTGAGGTGTTTTTATAGATAGATTATGTTACCTTAGTGCCTCTATTAACCATAGGAAGACACGTATTTTATTAGTGCGCCTTCAATATGATGTTGGTTTCTTCAATATATTTTACTGTTTACAGAATGCTAATTGTATTTTGATGTTCATGTAAACATTTTAAGGAAAAAAGGAAATTGCTGGAAGGTTCTGTTCTCCTCATCATAAAGGCATAATAAGGAGTAGGAAAAAAATTATTTTGGCTAGTTGTGAACTGCACTAGTGTCTAAGAATTTTCATATGTAGTAAAGTAAATCACTTTATTATTTCTAACATTTATAGCGTTATAACTAATCAACATAAAGGTAATTTGAGTGCTAAAGGTGCCACAAGTTTAAAATAGTTCATTTGACTCCTTAGCATAATTGTGCAATTATATTGTGCAGTATGTAAGCAGAAAAATCAGATCAAACTTTCATTCTATTCTGCTTATATGAAAATAAAGAAATTGTTACTAAGGAATAGGTGTTAAATTCTATTAGATAACCAATAACTGCAAACTTGAGTTAGTTTACTCTTTAAATGTTTAATAAGTGAATTAGTGGACTGTCATTTGTCTTAATACTCTGTGTCGCATGGAGCCCCCCACAATAAAAACAAACCACCACCACCAACAAAAAACCCTTCTTGAGGTCTACTTATACGATTAAAAACATCAAGAAAATTTTCCATTTGCAGTGACATCATATCATTTAGCTTAATTAAGTGTATGAGACTTTAGATGATGGTGGATTGCGTTTTATAGTAAGACTTAAATTACAGAATCTATACTACCTTGGGTACTGTCACAGAATAGGAAATCTCATAGGAGCTGTGAAAGCCTAGTAGTAGATTTAATATAAAATAGTAATTTATTTTGTTTAGCAAGTATGTGATTAAATCTGTATGCTGATATGACATCTTTTTTTCTTTATAGGATAAAATCAAGTAAAAAAAAGATTTAAAAAGTGTAAAACCTCAAAAACAAGTTCTTTAAGCATATGTATTTACTTCTTCCCAAAGTATTTAACAATCTTTTAAACAGCATGAAACACCTCAATACATGAGTTGTGGGATAGCACTGTTTATGTCCTCTGAGAAAGCTTGTGGTTATCTCAGCATAAGCATGGTTCATAGTCTCATTTTGTGTATTGCAGCATTATAGTGGAAGCAGTGGATATTTGTATGGAGGATGTGTAATACCGGGAAAAATTGTCAGCAGGTGGAGCTCAGTGCCAGAAGACCAGTTATGACTGAAAAATGAAAAGTTGTTGTTCAAATAGGGCTCATGAGACACAGATATGTGGAAAGAAAAAGATTATGCTCTCATTTTTCTAACGTCTCAGTTATCTAAAGTGTTTTGCCTTTTTTTCCCCCCCAAAATGTTAAAATACAGCCGCAATATAGGAAGACTGTAATGCCTATCTTTCAACAGAGAATAAGCCAACAAGAGCTTTATAGCTCTACTCTTTATGGGGCAGGCTCTACAAATGCACTGTTCTTTCTCCATACAAAAGGACTTCTAGTCCAGCTTTAGTGTCAGCATGGCAGGTACACATGAGTCAGTCCATAATATATCTAGGGCTATGAACTAACCTATGAAAGATAAATATGTCAGAAGGAACATATGACCTTATTGACGTTGTGATTGACCTTCTATTTATATAAAATAACAATTGACTATGTATGTGCTTATATATATACACGCACACACAGTTTGATGAAATCTCACTGCAGTTCTAATTGCTTTTAATATTTCTTATTCTCTTTTGAAGGCTTCAGAGATCATAGTCTGAGGATAAAACGCAGTTGCTATAAAAAGCTCAATTTTTGGTGAAGATAATTTGCAATAAATAAGCCCAAAAATTGGTTATGGAAGAGAGTATTAAATACATAAAATAGTGCTAAAGTGACAGATTAGATTGTTTAAAATATTATAGTTCTACCTTTTATTTTGTTCCTCTGTATTCCCAGTTCTGCTTTCTGGAATCCATGAACCAATGCTCCTTTGACAGTATGATTTACAAACCAGTACTCCTATAGTTATTTTTCCTTTAGACTCCTCTGCAAGTTTGTCTTTAAGCCAGATGTTTTTATGATTCTTACTGAAATCACAATTGACACTTTTTACAAAATTGCATGTTTTTCATGTCAGTTGCATGGATACTAAAAAGCAGTTTAGTCAGTTGTACGAGTAAAAATGCTTCTTTAAATGCATATTAGATGATGCACCATAGGACCCTTAAAAACATATTCCTTTGAGAGACACACCTGCACTTTTGGGGTGTTGTCTTCCCGCCCTGACTCTGACTGTGTGCAGTCCTCATGGCCAGAGAGACGCAGGGAGGCAGTCGGCACTAACAGTAATGATAGCTACAGAGATAGTGGTTTTCTTTCCTTACTAACTCAGAAATATTGAGATGTTTCTGCACTTGTAATATGTTGCCGAATAGCTCTCTTGTTTGGTGGTGGCTTTAGGTAATTTACTACTAACTTGTGTCTCATGGAATTTATGTAAAATAATCTTCTCTAAGAGGATGTAATGAAAGAGGTGGGGAGCCTTTTACGTTTATTTGATTTACATTTGTAAAACTTATAAAACTTATTTCTGCTAATCCAAGATTGTAATGTTTCTTGCCAGTAGAAACAGGGCCAAAGTCTGTGCCTTTGTATCCTAATCCTTTCTCTTATTTTTGTGTCAGCAGGAGGAACACTGCCAGTGCAGTCGTGTTGTAGACATTTTACCTATTAATTCACTAAAGACATGAAAATAAACAGTTGTGTGTGTTTGATTCCTGGACAGCTGAAGTTCAACTAAGTGATCCTTCTTTGGGCTGCTTTCCAAGCTTGCTGGCTGGGATCTGTGTTCCTGGTTCACTGCCAGAACTTAACATTGAGCAAAAATGGTCCAAATGTCAGACGCTTGTAGCAAATGTGAAGAATGAACTCTGTCCCTCTCCATTGAAGAGGGGAATATGTTCTAGCTTCTGTTTTTTCTCTTCCTAAGTCCTGCTTGCCTGCTGGAGGTATATCAGAGGAAGAATAATCCACACAGAGATGCTGAAGTGAGGGAGAGATAAATGCAGTCATGTTTTGCCCCAGATATGCCCATGGTCCATATACTGGTCCAAAACATGCAATGGAACAGATCAATGTAGCCTTCAAGTTTCTTTCTGGTGAATGTGCCTGGCAGTTTCTGATATAAGATTATTCTGACAATAGGCTTCAGGTAGCCTGATGCTCAGATTTTGTGTGTTTCTTAATGTCAGCGCATCATGATCATGAGGAAAAATGTTGAGCAGTGCTATAGTCTGTCTTGGGGAAAGGGCAAATTCCAAGTGAGAACAAGCTTTGACAGCTTGGGAAGGGGCTTGGTTCACAGTGAACAGAGCTTGCAGAATACTCTTGAGTGCAGATTAGAGTAACCTCTCAGGAAGAAGGGGAGTGTGTGTTCTTGAGAGAGTGCTCTCTAGAGCAAATATTTCTGACTTGAAATATTTTTGGTGGTGCAAGAGCTTTTGGGATTCCTTAGGGAGGAAGGCTTTGTCATGCAGATGTTGCAGGACTGTATACTGGTTTAAGAATCCTTACTCTGGTCAGTATGTTCCCTGGGCATTAGGAAAGCTTCACTGAGAAGCTTTCCTTTGAGGAGAAATCCCACCGGTCTCCAGCGTATGTTTCTGTGTGTGCTAAGAGCAAGGTAGTAATTCTCTGCCATAATTATCATCATTGGCTTCTTTCTTTTCATAGTAATGGGACTAAATTATTATGATGATGACTCTTTTATAATGTTTAGGTAACACAGAAACAATGTGATGGAAGCTGTCTGTTATGTCATCTTTTTCCTTCTTTCATTTTTGATTTGGTTGGTTGAAAATTCTTTCTTAGATCAGTGTTGTTTCTGAAAGGCCTAAAATCAGCTACACAGTATTTCTTTGAGTTATTGTTTTAATCTAGTGCCACAGGCAGCTGTGTGACATATTTGAAGAGTATTAGCTTGTGGCTTGTTCCATGGCTTCTGTTTTTTTGAACCATATGGGTGAGCTCTTACCTTCTACAAAAATAGAAAACAGAATGGTGAACCAATCCACATTTCAGAGTGCACTATTAAGATACCTGCCAGATTGTTTTGTTTTCATTTTTATTTTTACTTTTTAATATTAGTCACCTTTAACGGAGGAGAAAAGGAAATAGTGTTTTTCAATAGTATGGGTCTTTTTTTGTCTTGGTGTCATCATGGAATACAAAAGATGAAATGTTGCTGGTCAAGATGGAATCCAGTTGCTTGGACGTAAACATTAGTGCCATTTTTAGATTGCCTACGGTATCGTGGCAGATCTCAAGCTGTGACTCAGTCTCCCAACCCCTATATAGATGTCTTGCATATCTGAAATCATGCAAAATGCGGGATTTGTGGTCAAAACAGTTCTGCTCTCCTACAGTCACTTATTTTCAGGTTCCAAGCTGAAATAATCTTGAATGACAGGGAAAATGAACTACTATGTGAAGTGAGATAGTCATTGTAAGGCAGTAAGAAATTTTGGGGATTACTTCAGTTTCTTTTAGGAAAACACAGAAACAGGCTACAAAGCAGCATGTATTTTATTTGACTGCTGTCATGGAATAATATAAGAAAAGTATATTGTGAGAAAGGCATAATTTGTGTTAATAGGAACTAAGATGCTCAATCTGAAAAAATAAAAGTATAACAAGAAGCATGGAAAAATGTCATTCTTGAAGAGTGATTAAAGCATCTTAATTTGAAGGCGGCAGTGTCAGTGTAACTCATGAATTTGTTTTTAGTCCAATTACATTTCCTAATTATAAGACTGTGCTGCCCAAAGCTAGCATTGCTTTTTTTTGAAAGTGAATATAGACTTTTTTTTCTGAAGGTAAAATAATTGTTTTAACCTGATTTAGTCAGCTGCTTAATTGAAAATGACCAAAGATTTCACTGTGAGGAAAAGAAAGAAAGAAAAAGAAAAAAAAAAAATCAGATAAGCAACTAAACAAGGAAACAAACCAAAAATATCCTTAGAGATAGAACAGCCAAGAAAGCATTGGATGACTCAGTTTTTCTTTGCCAATTAGTGCCTTTTACAAAAGCAATTTCTTAAAAAGTGATATGTTGTCTTGCAGAATATATTATCCTTTCCTCAGCTGTATAGAGCTCTGGTGTCAAAGTTTAAATCGAAAATCTGTGAGACATTGAATTTCAGTTATCTGTTTACCAGATTCTCCTCATGGTCCTGTGGTTTCTAATCAGCACTTACATGAGCAAGTTGCATCCTTCAGTCAAGTCATTTCTACCCCATTAACCCATGTAGGAGTTATAAAACAAAAGCAAGTATTTCATCTCGCATCTTCACAGAATCACAGAATCACAGAATCTACAAGGTTGGAAGGGACCTCTAGAGATCACCTGGTCCAACCTTCCCGCTCCAGC
>JAUBOD010000613.1:0-21282 GCA_032353885.1 Nothura maculosa | reverse complement strand
GCATACTTATTAGCAGCACTTTACATTCAGTTCATGCTCTGCTTCTAAATCCTGGGTTTGGGTATCTTTTGGGCTGCATAACCCTCTGACACAGTGCTCTGCCTTCGTGGCTGAAGCATACAGCACTAACTGCTTGTTCCTTATGCTTTAGTTTTTCACCTTATATACTAATAAAGCATCCTGTGAAGTTGCTTCAGTTGTCTATCCATTCCTTCTCTTCTGGATGCAATTTACCAAAGAGAGGAGATACAGGAATATCTTTTTGGAGGGAACTTTTGCTTGAATTAAGAACAGGAATTAAGGATTTTTTTTAAGTTAAGACATTTTAAAAGAATGTCGAGGAACTAAATAACAAATTTCATTTCCATTGTCCCATTACCTGGTGCACAATTTCAATCTTTTTCATCATCAAAAATCCTTGTCTTAAACACAACAAGAAGTTATCAGATACCACATGTACAAACAGATATTGAGGTTGGAAGGGCCCTCTAGAGAGGATCTAGTCCAAGATCCCTCTTGAAACGTACTAAAGCAAGATTGATGCTGAATTACTTATTACTTAATATAATAATATAATATAAATTAATACTTAAATATTAATTTATTTCAGTGTTTGTAGTGAAGATCTATTAATCCCTAAGTAATGTTTATCCTTTTGAAGAGTTAGAATTTGACTTTATAAAAATTAAGCTATTTTATACCAGTCATGTAGTACTTTAGCATTCAACTGAGCAACTGCAAATTGAGATAATACTTAGAGAATACTGACATTTATTCATAGGTGAGAAATCTATTTTCTGTCTTCATGCTTCTTGTGAAGAGTATAAAAACTACAGAACTTGCCTCTACTTTTGTACAGGAACATTTGTCCTGTGCAAAGAAGAATTATTACCTGATATTTTATCAGAATTATACATATAATATTTTCCAAATGTCACTATTCCAATGCACCATCTGCATATATTTAACACAAATCTATTTTTCCATCACCTCATCAATATTTCCTTTTTTTTTAACTTGAAAGGGAAGTGACAAGACAAAATTTATGTAACTTTAACAATTCTAAAATGGATTTTAAACTGAAGCCTTTATATCTTCAAATGATAGTTGTGCTGTTGATCTTAATTACAGTTCTAAGAGAAATCTTAGTGTTACCGCATCTCTCTTTCCCTATAGTGTTTTGATCTTACATCTTGGAAAATATTTCAGTTATGTGTGTAAATGTAATAAACTACAAAGGAAAACTAGCCTCCTTGCGTCAAAAAACTTGTAAGAACTGTAAAGTTTAAATGATTTGTAGATGCACGTGTACTTCCAGCTAATAAAGCGTGTGCCTTCATAGCTGCCTGACAAACTATAATGTTCTGATGATTAAAGCGTAAAACTTGCTCACAGTTGGTTTACTTTGCATGTTTTATGATCTCTTAACATTTTCTCTAATCTATTTCAAGTTTTATGTTCCTTTTAAATTTATGATTATAAACTTGAAATTTCAAGTCACATTCTTGAAATCTCACTGATTGCTCATTTTGTATGCAAGCAGAATCCAAGATTTACTTTTAACTCCCAAACCATATACTCCTTCTAGTTTCCATGCTAAAAATTGTATCTGGCTCAAGAATTCCCAGAGCCATGGGAAGATGTTTGGGGACTGGGAGAGTCCTGCTAATGCAAAACTGTAATTTCTGCTTCATTTACATACTTTTATCTAGTATCTACTCATGAACAATTCAGATTGCTTTTGTGAAATCTTGCCTTAAAGAGTGGCAGCAATTCTTTCACTACTCTTGGCTTATTTTCTAAAGCAGCATCCCAAGCAAGACTCCATGCTGGGTAGATGATAGCTAATACCCACTTCCAATACCCACTTCCTCATCTCATTGTCCTGAATAGTGATGGGGGGATGCAGATATTCTTGGTTTTGTGGCTGCTAGGTATGGCAGTGCAACGAGGAGTGCGAAGCGAGCGCAAGCTGCTGTCCGCTGCAGCGCAGTTGGGCTCTGTCTTGGTACTGCCATTGCCTCCAGGCTTTCTGCAGTTGTCTCTCTTAGCTATAGGTGGTGCTGCTTAGGAAAAAAAATGGGAGTTTTTATTTCAACTGGAGACAAGATATTGAGCTACATGAATGATGTCCAAGCATGTCTGTTTAAATGTTTTTCTCCTGTAACCTGATGTATTGCCACAAGAGCATAAAAAGACAGGCCTGTCTTCTAGGATTGCTCATTGTGACAGCAATGATTTGTGTAAGCAAGATTACAAGGATTGTGTTTTATAAAGATATTTTCCCATTCACTGTGGCATATTCTATATAGAAACGAATTTCATTATTTTTACTGACTTAAAGCTACTAAATGGCAGCATAATTTGTACATTGAATTATTATGAGTGCTAGTGATAATATATTAATAGTGCTGTTGAAATCAGTGGGACAGTTCATATACATTTACGTAACTACTTGTGTTTCTGGAGGATCTGTTTTTCTTTCTGCTTGCAGCAGATTAATGGGATAATGAATTTAAACTTTTTTTGATTAATATATTCATTCTAAATTCTGTAAATCTGACTTGCATCTAGGCTTGCAGACATCTGAATTGGTTAAATTGCCTCTCTTGAGGCAATTCACCTCAATTTCATTTTGTTAGGCTATCAGGTGACTGGGTAGAGATGTGCTAGGGTTAGTCTCACAGAGATACTTGCATTCAGCCAATCAGGAATCAAGGAGGAGCTGTAGCTGCCCTCCAGATTTTTTTGTCTGGCTCCTTTTTTTTCTTCTGCAAAAATAATTTTGTACTGCAAGGGGCAGCCTTTCAGTGCCTCAGCTTAGGTAATATACATTGAATCTCTGTCTTCTGTAGAGCACAGCTGATGTTACTGATAATAAATAGCTGAAATCTAAATCTTGTCTTTAAAATGCCTACTTAATATAGAAGAACACGTACTATGTCTCTGAAAACATTTTTGCTACCAGAAGAGGTACTTCCTTAAAACCACTAATACATGTTTTTGTGTTGGGAGTGATGTACTAATCACTACAAAGATGAAGGTGACATTTTGCTGGCATTTCATACACAGCTTAAAAAATTAGTCTGTTGATTCTCTAATTAAAAACAGAAAATATATTGCAGTCTCCCTGCAGTTTCACTCTATGTTCTGTTCTGGGGCCAGTCATTCAAAAAGAAGTTTAAACGTCGGATCGTGGTACGGATGTGCTTTCCGTTAAATTTGAGTTTACCTAAGCAGCATTTCCTAAAATATGAGACTTAGCTAAAAAATGCTAAATTTGGGGGATTTCCTTGCCAAATGGTATACTACAAAGACATTTTTTAGACATTTTTTCACTCCCCAAATGTGGTGTGCATCTCTTCCATGGGAATCACAACTGATACTTGCATAAATGACTGTCCAACTCACTTTTTGTCCCTTGCTTTTGCATTATCAGGAAGTGGTATTTATGGCAAAATGAAGTATTTCTTCACCTTACTGCTAAAAAATGCTTGACTTCCTCTGAGTTATGTATTTTACTAGTAGTCTTCTCTCTTTGGTAATGCTCATATCATAACATGTCTCTGTATTACTACAAACCAGATTGCAGCAAAAGTGTGAGCTTTGTACATGAGAATTGGGAGAATACCATTCTTTTGTATACAGTTATGAGCTTTGAATTACCACTCAAGAATGTGGTTTCAGTGTTTCTAAAAAAAAAAGTGAGATCACTTTTTACCTAAAAAAAAAAATCAAAACTGATCAAAACTAAAAAAATGCTAATTATCAAGAAAGCACAGAGAAGACATAGGAAAACATTATGTCTCTGTGTAAACCCGTTTGCACCTGTTCCCCAAATGTGATAGGCTTGCAAAATTACTTAAATTGGAAGAACCTTTGGAGCCCCTCTGTTCCAAGTCCTTGTTCAAAGCAAGGCCATCCTTTATATTAGATTCAAATTCACAAGGCGTTGTTGCCGTTTAGTTCTGAGCACTTCCAAGGTCATTAAACGTCTTCCACTATTGATGCAGCACTCATTATGAAGTGTTTTTAGAAACGTTAACTGGAATTCTCCATGATGCAGTTGTCTTTTGCTGCTCATACTTTTGTTGTGTGCCATCTAGAAGAGTATAATTCCATATGGCCACATACATTTTGACCACACTTAGTTTTGAGATAGATTAAGAAGAATTGGGAAGAAGAATGTGCAGATATGTGGAGGAGCTTCTGTAATGACTAAATAGATTGGGCTTTTCAAACTTGAAAAAGCTGTCTGAGTGGGTATGTGATAAAGGTCTGTGCAATCTAGGATGACATAAAGAAAATGAATAGAGAATAATGATTGTTCAATGTCGCTTCTGTAACAAGAAGTAGGGGCTATCAGATGACCATAGTCGGCAGCTGGTTCAAAACAAGAAAACAAATGTGCTCTTCAAAGACGTGTAATTAAGTTGTGCAATTGCTTGCTGCAGCAGTAGATAATAATAATTTATATGGATTCAGAAAGCAGCTGAATGGCTTTATGGAATGAAAATCCATCAGGATTATTATTACATATAAAAACATCACATGTGGTTTAGGAAGTCCTTGCACTACAAGTCTTTAGAGACCAAAGGAATGTTCTGGAGAATTATCGCTGTCCTTTCCTTATAGTCTCTCAGGATATTGCACAGACTTTTTTGGTCTTAGCCAGGATTGCTTTTCTGAAGCTTCATGCCAGCATGTCCTGTCTTTCAGGCTACACACTGCAGTTCCACCTTCTAGGCGGAGCAGTAATTTACATCCCATGCAAGATATGTGTACATCAATTATGCATCATTTCTGCTGCTTGTTTTTTGAACAAGAAAGCAACAACTTATTCAAAAATGTGTAGTTACTGTATATTTGAGATACTTTTAATTAGCTTTATTCTGGTTTTTAATTACTTTATGTTACAGCTTCATGGCTCTGCAGATTGTGGCCCCAATTTGAGATATCTACACTAAGAAAGCAGAAAATACATATAATTATTCCTTGGGAGCTGCTGCTATGGAAGATGATTGCTCAGCTTAGATAAATGATCCATATTCGGCCAATAGCTGGTTCCATGTGTGGGCACAATATTAATAACTTCATAATAATTTCATAATGCTTCTTGTATGTGTGATCTGAGATATTCTATTTTGTCACTGATGAAAAGGAAAACCAACTCTTGAGTTAGAGATAATTCTTCTGAAATCAAAGAATACATCTCAGGTACAAAATTCAGACATTTCTGCTGTGTGCATGTTCAGTTCTTAATTGACTTCAGCTTTTTACCTCTTCTTTAGTCCTGTTACTAAACATTAATATATGTTAATACCTTTAAAAGGGACATGCAATGAAGATATTATGGTTAGTATATCTATTCAGCAAAAGGCAGACCAGTGTTACTGTCGTATTCGCAGCTCATTATTCACTTCGGTGGCCTTTCCAAGTAACTTTCATCTCCTCTACTGAAGTGACCAATGCAGAAGATCATTTCTGGAAAATTACTTTTTGTTTCTTCAAAGCTTCTTTGAAGAACTCGTGGTGGAAAAATCACAGAGGTTCATTCTCATTCCAGATCTTTTTAAGCCTTCTGAGGACAAAAATCTTCCCTGTTCTCCACATTATCTGTTTTTGAAGCCATTATAAAATGGATGTTATTTTGACAGCTTTGTCATCAGAGGAATCATCTTTAAATCAGAACTAATGCTAGTATCACTGAACATAAAGGACTGCATCTTGAGTATTAAATGCATTGGCAGAGACTGTCTAATTTATCTTTTCTCATCTTCAAATTCATTGAATGTATAATTTGCAATAACTACCACGAATTTCCACCTTCTAATATTTTTTCCTTGGGGCTTCTGCAATTGGATTTGTAAGTCCTGTACTCCACTGAAATTATTTTCATCAAAATTTGTGATGACCAATTTCCTAGCTGGATCTCAGAAATAATGCTTTCACATTCACCTTTTTGATGTCACTGATAATGTTCTTTCTATTGAAATCTTTTCCTCTTACTTTTGAATGTGTTTCTGCATTCTGTGGAGAACTCTCCCCATGTTTCTTTCTAAATTTCCTGTGGAAGTTCTCTAATTTCACTTGCAAGTCTACATTCAACTACTGTACCATGCTGATAGTCCATAGCAGAACTGTCACACAGATCCTTCTGTGAATACAGTAATATTGAAGTAGTGGCCTATCTAAATCATTTATATGTGCCTCCTTGGTGAGTGTTGTCTTTATTTTGCTTTTAAGCAAAAGAGAATATAGGCTGCATTTATTATCTGTTGCTGTTGTTGACAACCTCAGTGAAAATGAATTTCCTGCAGTATATTTAAAGTGTTCTGCACTGACAATAAAATTCAGAAAAAGATCACTGGTACTGCTCTTCAAGTGTATTTGAGTTACCTTGTTGCTAATCTTCTAGCTTTGATTATTGAAAAAAGCTACTGTTTGCCTGGCTCTTTTAAGTACTCTTTTTTTTTTTACCTTGTCTTTGTTCTCTCTTCAGTTTCTTATTTCCCTGCTTTATTAGCAACATTAGGGTACTCTTTTTGTTTGTTTATTTTCATATGCAACCTCTTCTCTGGATTTTTATGGCTAAAGAGGTACATCGTGTAGTTCAACTTGCAAAATACCATCTGCAAATAGGATTCTTGTGGTCTGTTATTTTGATTACGTCACACTTCTAAGTGTATTTTTTTCATGCACTATATTACCTGGAGAACTGTGATTTTGCCCAGCCAAAAACCAGTAAGTCTGGAAAAGGGGAGCTTGGTGGTTTTTGTTGTTGTTGTTGTTTTCCCATAGGCTACAGCACCCTAGTAATTGTAGTGAAAAGCATATGGTCTGTGTTGGGAGGCTGTCAAAATGGAGAGTACTTCATGTTGCACAAAACTCCCCAGACTGACCAGATGAAATACAGAAGCTCCACTTTCTTCACCTCACATAGAAAGACAGACTTCAGCAAAGTAATACTCAAGAAAAGTAGGGTGTGCTTTTCTTGCATTTTTCAGATTTCCAGAATCCTGTGCTTATTTGTGGTTTATTATGCTTCATTTAGTTTATTAACTTTTAGTTTAGTTTATTAAAAGTTTATTATTTTTTCTTTGCATCTATTCAGAAGAGGAGGAAGCAAACATGAGTAATGAAGTGGTGTGCCATCTCTTTAAAATTGATGGAGTAATACTTCAGAGCATCTAGGAAGCAAAAAAGAAAAACAATTTGCTCAATTGGGAATACAGTTGCAGAATTTCTTTCTTCTCAGTGGTAGAATGATAACACTCTTGCTTGTATAATTGGTTGCTTTGGAAAAAATATGACTGAGCACTCTGATGGTTACAGTGAATGCTGTCAATCAGTTACTCAAGAAATTACTAATTTATGGTAATAAATTGCTTCTCTTTGTTGTTCAGAAATAAAAGTAACAATGCCTTTTTTTTTTTTGCTGTGTGTACCCATCCAGTGGATAGAAAAATTTTGTTCTTGTCTAAGTAAGTCTACATAAGAGTCCCAGATCTTAAGGAGACTCTTTTTAATTCTTATTTTAATCTTTCTGAAGGGTGATTGGATTTATGAGTATTCTTAAAAGTGAGACATTAATCAATGTATTTTTCATAATTCTTTGCATGACTCGCTGTCATGTCAAAGGTCCATTTTAAACACAGCACATGAAATAGATTTAAAATGCCTTCTAGTGATAGTATATATTTTCCCCATATGTAACTTCTTCATGGTAGGTTATAATTTATTCTCTAGTAATTCAAACTTTGCATAAAATATTAGAGACTTTGGACTAGATTTCATTTTAATGAAATTGATGTAGTATAAAATAAAATAAATGACAAACCATGATGCCATCTTACTAATACTTCTGAAAGTAATTCATTTAAACTAGAATGAAACTAAATCAGTTAATATGTGGTAGGAGCTGCATTTTGTATTCTGTGAAGAAGAGCTGCACTGCCAATCATAATGAAATTTTCTTCACAAGCACTGTAATTAATGATCCGTGGTTTCCTACAGATTTTTATCCTTTGTCATTGCTGCAGTCAGTACTGCATTACTGATGCAGGGCTTCCAACTCTCTTGCAGTTTCTTTCACAGGTTTGTGGATCTAATGGTAACGTGTGGTACACCTGCTTGTGAAGTTTATGTGCAGCCTGCCTAGCCAGCGTGCTTGTGCTGCTTGGTCAGGTGGCTTTTGGTCGCAGGAATGGGGAATGTGTGGAATTACAGTTGATTTTTCTTTGTGGGAACACAGTTCGCTTCCTTCAGAAATCTTAACCTAATATTCTTCTCATGTTCTATGCTAAATTTTGATGAAATTGGCTGAAAGATATCTGGCAGACAACACTAGCACATTCTTTGTTTTTCTTTGGAAAGCAGGCTGAAAAGAACCCTCTGCCTTAACTAATACAACAGTGTAAATAACAAAATGTAGATGTGCTCTTTTGGGTTGTGTTCTTCTGTTCATTTAGGGAATGATTTATGCCCAGTATGCATAGAAAAATCTCATAGTTCTGATGTGTACACTGTTCAGCACTTCACTGAAAACTGGTTTCCTCAAGAATCTTTAAGGTGGTCTGCAAAGACAATAAAATACAGGAAGATATCACTGGTGTCACTCTTTAAATTGCCTTAAAAATGCTTAACAAGTATGAAGAATCTCTGTACAGGCTACAATTGTGCATGTCATATGTTTGATAAAACTTACTGTGGAAATAAAATATTGGTCTTTATTATTATGAGATGCAGATTATTTTGAATATTTTGGAGAGAACGTGCTATGAAAATACTGTCAAGTGTTTATGAATATATTACATACTGAACAGAGCCACTTTGTCATTTAGATCGGTATTTTAATACTCATTGTATTTAATTAGACATTTAGACCATCATTCTGCGAATCCTGTTGTGAAATGTTAGTGAGGTCCAGTTTGTGCATCTTAGTAATATTCAGATGAGGTCTAAATTACGCAGAGTTCCTCTAGATTTTATCTTCTAATGCAGTCAAACAAGAAATATTTATTTCTTTAAAAAAAAAAAAATCCAATCTCCGTTGGAAACTTTAATCATTCCAAGCCTGACAAGCATGCAGCTAAAATTTGGCAAAATGTTCTCTCATTATTAATGTTCTTTTTAAGTAGCTAATTTAATACATCAATATTTAAAAAAATCAAAGTAAACTTGCAAATCGACTACGGACAGAATGCTGTATTATCAGAAAGTTTACTGACAAGCAGAATTACTTGACTTTTCGGAATAAAAAAAAATTATATTTAGATGGGCGCAAGATTAATGGGTGTTGATTTTTGTAACCAATAACCAACTAACAGTCTTGACGATTTTGATGTGAAATTTTCCTTTTTTCATAGCATACCCATTATGGAATATTGTAGAAATTTGATCCTAAACAGGAACAGCTATTTTTATTATTTAGCCTATATATGTTAAGTGATACTCAGAAGTAATTTTTAAACAATATTGTATTCAGTAGACATAATGTATGTATATAGTATGGTGGCATGTAGACATAATAGATTTTGTTGATCTTTCAGAATTCCTGGAATAAGCCAAAATAGCATTTATGACATTATTTATTTCTTTAGCCAGGAAAGAATGTTCAAAATTTTGAAGCAATTTTTTTTTCCTTTGAAACATTACCAGGCAGAATATTCTGGCTCCATTTTCATTTTCCTACTGTTAAGTTAACCAACGGTTAATTAGAATGAGATTCTTAACCTGCTGTCTCTCCATTGCATATTTAAGTATTTTGAAAATACTCATCAGGATACCGTGACTGTTTCCAGGGCAAGGCCGCCATAGTATCTACAGTATAACTAAGATTTCCAGTATTAAAAATACATTTCTGTGGGTTTTTTGAGAGGATTGTTTAATACTTTATTTTGGGAACTGACAATAAGATGGAGATTGGGAGATACATGTGCAGTGTTTGGATTAAATCAAGTTATAAGCGCGTTGGGATTTCCATTCACTTAATGATTAAGGACTATTTCATTGTTTCAGTTTTACTGAATAATCCTGTTCTTAAGGAATTTCAGCACAGAGAATTAAGTCATCCCCTATGTTTTACTCTACTGTGGGAAAACAAGAGGATCCTATAGTTTCACTGCTTGATATTAATATTTACCATTAGTGCATTAGAGCACTAAAAGAAGAAAAGGTCATTTGCTTCTAGGGAGCAAAAGCATTTTGGTTCTCTATTTTAGAGTTATCAAAGTTAATATTTAAAAATAATTGCAAAAGTTAATATTTAAAAATAATTGCAAAAATATTGGAAGAATTGCAGGATTTTTCAGCTGTTCAGTTAGCATGAATTAGCATAATCTTACTGATGTTGACACAAGTTTCCTTGTTTCTATTAGTAGAGCTTAAATCGCTGTCCTCTCCTCAAAGGGAATCCATATGTGTGTGTTCTGGATCCCTCCTCCAACAATTAAATTATCAGTGCTCAGAAGTATACCTATATTGATCTGTATTACTCAGTTTTACTTTTTCTCCTAGGATAAGAAGGACAAAGTCTCAAGGTTTGACACTATTCGTCACTCTATAGCTGGAATTATAAGATCTCCAAAATCCATGCTGGGCTCATCATCAGTAAGTAGTATCAACAATGTCATGTTGTGCTGTAGTCTTGTGTTTTTACACCTGAAGTAGATTTTTTTTTCCTGAAATACCACACATTCCAGTTTACACAGAATAAGTTAGGCTAAAGTAGCATTATAAAAAATACTACTCTTTCAGTGGACATAATATTGTGACATAATTGTGTGTCAGGAAAAAAAAATTGCAATTAAAAGAAAAAGAATTTGTATGTGCTTTGTAGCTCCTGGACGTTGTGCTTCTAAGGATATAGTTTTCCGTGAGGTAGGTTCTCTAGTAATGCTGTGTATTATTTATAATATCTATACTAGATCAGATGGTCATGCATGTTTTGCTCACATTGCATTAATCCTTATATTTGCTATAAAGTTACCAATATAAGTACCTTTTCTGATACTACTTTTACTGCTGTAAGAAGTGGTATTATTTCAGTCATTAGTGATTTATACATCTAGCTTGTATTCCTAGTGAAGGCACTGAGTATCTCTTACTTCTAATTTGCTCCTGTTCGAGTTTGCGAGGGGATGGAGAATGTTAGTTGCTGTCCAAGTATGAAAAATATTTTATGTAAACAAATGACAAAAGGAAGAAAATGTGTTTTTCAAGACTTCCATTTACGTATTTGTTTTCAAATATAGGCTTGAAATAATAGTTAAAATATGTGTTTATATATTCAGAGAGTTCACCATATTTTAATTACATATCTCCTCACCCCCTTAAAAACTGTTTTCCTGAAGTTTAAAAGGTGACTGTCCCATCCCCATGAAAAAAAATATCCTGGGGTTATTTTTTTTTAAAATGTCATTTGATTTGTGTTCTTGTAACTTGAAATATTGATTCAAAATAGTGATTTTGAGAAAATTTCAAAATAATAGTAGTGCTGCACCTATCACTGTCGCATTATAGCCTATGTATTCTAGGTAAGTAATACCTAAGGATGCATGGGAGAGAGTAGTTGCATGAATCTACACACAGATATTGCATTAATATAAAATGAATACATGACAATTATAAGCATAAAAGACGAGAATAATAAATATGATAATAAGAGGAAAATTAGGACAAGTGTACTTTCTTATGAGAATTGTGGAAGCTGTTTTACATACTTCAAATGCTAAAATATTGAAACATTCCTACAGAGAAATTAAATCTCCAATTTATCATTATCTTGATATTATAGAAACTTCTAGTTGGTGTAAAAATGCAGAATTTTTCTTAATGAAAATCTGATTTAGATTTATCATGTAATTTGTTTTGATCTAAAAAATAAATTATTTAAAACTACCTGGGTAAAAACATGGTGAGAACAGAACAAAATTTCAACAAAAGCCTCAAAAAAATTTTAGGATGAAATCAGGGAAAGGCAATGTTAAATTTTGTCAGTAGCTTTAATCAAAATACCATTTTAATTAAAGAATTTATCAGCTTCATTCTAATTATTGTATAAGTCCGTATCACTAGTAACTCCACCACAGTTTGTGTAAACATGGGCATAAATATATAGTAGGTGGTATTAAAGAAGCTTTGGAGTATGTTTCATAGAAATGAGAGAATAATTGAGTTTTCTGAGGGAAAATAAACAAATGTAGTTTAGATTACATGCATTATTTCAGTGAGCTTTGAAGTCATTATAAATACACCAGGTTGGGGGGGGTTCATGTGTGTTGTGATTTAGAAATTCATTAGAAAAGCCTGCTGTGCATATATGGATAAAATTTGTTTCACGAATTAACACTCTGCTGTTAAAGTGGTTAGCTGCTCAGCTTGCTTCTGCTTGCAATTATGTAAGTGTGCAGGTTGCTAACTTTTTAAGTTGGTACTTCAGAAATATTATCTATCAACAAATAATACACTGTCTGATTATGGAAGGTGCATTGTAAAATAATGATAACACATGCAGATCAATTTGTTAATTCTTTTAGATAGAGCCGTGAAAAATACAATCTAGAAAGAAGGGTAAAGGAGGACCAATACCAATTCTTTAACAGAAGACAGTCTACATAAAAATGTAATGTTAGCTACCTGGCTTTGTACAATACGTTTTAAACATAATGGATCTTTTAATGGGTGACCATATCTTGGGTTGAATGTATTATTATTGTAA
Organism: Nothura maculosa; assembly: GCA_032353885.1. NCBI lineage: Eukaryota > Metazoa > Chordata > Aves > Tinamiformes > Tinamidae > Nothura > Nothura maculosa. Next base: position 8,561 of record JAUBOD010000613.1, on the reverse strand, counting down.
AACAGTATTCTATAGTAAATTGGTGACAATTTTAAATAAATTTTATGTAATTAGGAAAGAAAAGTGGAGAAACTCATGCTTTCTTAAGCAATCAGATTAGCAAAGATCAAATTATTCGTTAGTTACAATTTGTCACTTAAATGATTTACAGTTTCTCAGAAAGAGAAAGTAGAAAGCATAAGATAAAAGTACAGTTATAAGAAAACAGAGGGAGGAGAAGGGGAAGACCATAGAAGTGTAATCCACCAAAGCTAGTAGATTTTGTCAGATGACATACAGATAGCTATATATACTAGCAAGAGACATAAATTTAATAGTCTGAGAGAGAGAAAAAACAAACCTCTGACACTGCTGTTCCTGAAATGAGTAAAAAGTCTGAATGAATTTAATCTTAAATGCCAAGCTTTGTGCTTCAAATAAAATTAGTCTATTTTTTTTGCTAGTGAGGGATTTCAGCTTGTCACAGACATCTGCTACTCTTTTTGGGTTAAACAGACACATCATTTCTTCTATATCTTAAATATATATTTATATTTAATGAGAATAATCTTAGTACACAGTGATGCTTCATCTAAAAATGAGATTTTTTCCAGTACATTGATTGTATATTATAATATTTAACTTTTCATGTATTTTAATTTTTACACTTGTTTTAAAACAGAATACTCACATTTTTTCATAATAATTCTCTTTGAAGGTAGTTTAGGTTTTATACAGTTTAAGAGCGTGTGAGAACAGATTTATCAGTTTTCACTAAGGCTAATGTCAGATATGAGAGATAATTCTGCAGAGAAATGTCTCAAAATATCAATGAATGTATTGCTCTCTAATTTATACTTGTGCCCCTACCTACATGGGGAAAAAAATGTGTTGGTGAAATCCTTTATTTGTTTAAAGATGGAAAATAAAAACAAGTACGCAAAATCTGAGCTCAGAATCTATGTGAAAATACAATATTAAGTAAGCTATTACTTATTAATATATAATTTTCATGAATATTCTCTTCTCATTACATTTCTTATTAAATTACTTAATTTTCATCAAGTAATACAACAGTACTCAATACAACTGACTGAAGACAGCAGCTTGATTTACTGTTGCAGGAGCAAGTCCCAATATCAGTAACCTTATGTAGAGAGAGGGATGGAGATTCAGAATAAGTGAAGAGTACAGTTATGCATATATAAAAAATGAGATGAAATATATAAAAATATGAAGGATATTAGGTCATTTTGCTCCTTCCATAAAGAAAAATATGCCATGAGTTTAACTGAATAATATATGGAAATCTTGAAGAAAAGGAGAAAAGTTTGAAAGTTTCAGCCCCAATAGGTTTCCTTTTATTTATGTCTTTTTTAATTTCACTAGAAGCTCAATATGCACTACATATTTTTTTCATTCTCTTTCTGTATATGTTTTTTAATAATTTACTTTAAATGCTGATATCATTTTGTGTGTAAACTATCTGTGTCTATGTAAAAATGGGTGAGATAATCTTCTCATCTCCAAACTGAAACTGGAAAAACATTGGAGGCCTAGAATGTAAATTTCTTTCAGTATCTTACTGAAGTTATTTAATAGCTTACTGTTACATAAACTTGTTAAGGAATCAATAGAAACAGTAAACTAAATTTGGTAGTAGTTGCTTTTTTTCCCCATCTTTTTTGAAGACTAACCTTTTTTATATTGAAACAGTTTAAATCTCACTATAAAATATACTGGAAATATTGATATGAAGTGTAAAATTGAATTGAAATCAATAGCAAAATGATTATGATCTTGCATTTATACTTTTCTTTCTGGGCTTGCAGCCATACAAGTCTTGACTGGCTATACAGAAGAAGAATATAGGCATAGGGATGTGTTGATAAAAAGAAATAAAGCCTACAATTTCAATAGTGTACTAAGGAATAATCAATTACTGATTGCTTCCTTAGAGGAAGATAAAAGAATTTCTAATTCACCTATGATTAAGCCATAGTCTATGACAAAAAGATTCTATTATGTAGGAGGCAATTGGCAAAGATTACAATTATATTTTTCTTTTAAAGAAAACAAATATTTGTTTAAGCAAATTTGAAAGAATGGGAAAGATTGATGTTAATTTCATACAGAAACACCATGGCTAGAGATTTCTAAAATTCTCTCATTTTCTCTAGCTATTTTTGTGTCATAAAGGCTTTTAAGATATTTTATTCTGCGATGTGATCATGATCTAGACAGTGATTCAGACTTGACCTACTTTAACATAGGCAGATGCTATTGTCTGACTGCGTCTTTTGTAAGCTATAAAATGAGTTGCATGGTCTTTTTTCACCTTTTGTGTGAGGATGTTGAACTAGTTTATTGACATTGATCTGTTGTTTTATTCTTAAAAGTGTTTCCTATGAATTAGAAATGTGTTTATGGAAAAGGTTTTGCTGTTCTGCGTCCTCTCAAAATTTCTTACCTATGTAGGTTTGGGTTTAGATTTTCTTTTCAAACTGTGCACAGTACATGTTAAGTAATATTTCATAATGTTCTGAAAGCTAATCTTTTGTTTGAGAAATTTCTGGAAAAATAAAAAACAAGGCAAACATTAGAAGCCATGTACCAATTAACAGTGGTATGGCGCTCTAATCCAGAAAGTATGTAACCATCAAATGGAAAACAGGACTGTCCTGAGCCAGTGCTGGTACTGCCCTAGTACCATGTTACTGCTGCTTCACTATGTTGTACATAGTGACTACATAACCCTGGAGAATGGCCTTGGCTCCCAGAAGTCAGGCCATGCCATTTTTGTGCAGGCTACTTGTATTTCTTACACAGTCCAGCTGAGACCTGAGTGTCAATAAAGCGTGTTCTGTCCAGTGGTGCTGGTTTAGTTGGTCTTGGAACTCAGATCGTCCCTGAAAAGATCAGAGCTGTAGCTTCCACTGTCGCTGTTGGGGTCTGTGAGGCTCCACCAGACCTACAAGTGTATTCTCCAGTCTATATTAGCCCCTCTGAGATACAGCTTGAAAAGAAAGCCAGGAACATGCAGATTTACAGATTTATGGGATGTCAAGAAGTGATAGGTTTTTTAGCTTGGGCCTGTTCCTGATGCTTTCTGAGTTCCTGTCTCTTCCCAATGTAATTATGTGAATTGTCTTAACCTGATGGTCACCATAGGGTGATCTTAAGTGTGCAGATAGCCAGCCCCTGTCCATGCTACACTGTGTCATTTTTTTCTTGCATGCACCAGTGGGATTTTTTTTGGCTCTTGATGCATCCTATAGGGTTTGATGTGAAGAAAACTCTTGTTTCACCTGGGTGGAGCAATAGCAGAGGTTCACTTAAAATTGTGGGTTTCGTTTTCTGTCTTCCTGTGAGTTCAGCAGGCTTGCCTGGGATGCATCCTGTGTGTTCAGTCCATGATGGACAATGCAGTCTATCACTTTGTTCAGAGATCTGCCACTCTGGCAGTCATCTGTATGAGCTGTGGGATTAACGATTTTCAGTGATCTGAATATGGCCTGAATAAAGGCTTCTTAGTCTGTACAAATAAACCTAAAGCATTCACTTGAATGAAATTGAATATTTTCCAAAGTGTTTTCTTGAAGTAAGTTTGTTAAAATTAATATTTGAAATTACAGATTAAGACTCACTGTCTTCCATTTATGAGAGTACAAGTGATTCTTTAGTGTTATAGTGTAAATGCTAGCAAAAAAAAAAAAGAGGCTTTTAGAATTGTTAATTAGCTTGGAGTAGGATTTTTAAATTTTATGAAAATAATTTAGGCAATGCAAATGTACTTGAAAATCCTGTTTCTTATGTCTCATCAATCTCTCTATAGAGGTATGCTTTGTTTTGAATTGTTAATAGCATGTCAGAACCTGTGGGACAAACTGATATATTGCTTTACAAAAAAAGAGAGAAAAATGAAAATTATTGTACCACTTTCTGGATATTTCAATTAGCTTCTGATATATATATATGTGTGTGTGTGTGTGTCTGTGTGTGTGTGTGTTTATACATACAAACTTAATTTCTTAATTGTTAAAAAGATCACCAGCATTTTTTTAGATTAATTAACCTTATCTTTGTTTGTTAGTAGAAATATACCCAATTATTGCTGTTTGTCATGTTTTTAATGTAAAGATGAATTTAAAAATGTATCTTTATGGTAACATTCTTATTCTGTATCCTTTCCAAGTTCTTTGATGTAATATCAACCACTGAGAAACCATTGGCAGAGCAAGACTGGTATCATGGTGCAATTCCAAGAATAGAAGCCCAGGAGCTGTTAAAACAGCAAGGAGACTTCTTGGTGCGAGAGAGCCACGGGAAACCTGGTGAATATGTCCTTTCTGTGTTTTCAGATGGACAACGGAGGCACTTTATCATACAATATGCTGATGTACGTCTCTGATATAGTATTAAATATTCAGTTCAATGCTAGGAAGTTTATTATTTCAGCTAAACAATTTGGGATCTACATAATTTACTTTGACATTTGGTTTTAGCCTTTATATGAAATATGAAAGCTATAGGGATATGTTTTAATCAGTGCTGAAATCAGGGGAAAAGGTCATTTTAGGAATAGAAATAGGAAGATAAATATGAGATTATTCTACATCTTTTATTCTTTGCTGAAATGCCAAAATGTTTCTGGAAATGTTTTGAAAACCAGAACTTGCTGCTACTAGCTTATGTACATTTAATTTACATATAAATTTACACAAATTTAGTTTTTAAAAATTTAAAACTTATTTTCACAGTTGATGCTTATTAGGCTTTTTTAAATTTAAACTAACTTCCACTGAATCTCCCTCAAAAATGGAAACATTCCTCTAGGAGGATATAATCAGTGATGTTTTCTTTGTAGTCAGGACTTGAGGTCCCTGGTGCTGTTGAGGTGCATGTTTTAGGCTTACTGGATGTGATTTTGTTCATGAGAACATAAATACTATTGAGTATGCATTCATATGCATTTTTATTTACGTTTCTGAATTTCAGATTCATTCAAACACAACAGTGGACATAACACTGCTAAAAATGCCTCTGCTTAGAAGGCTGCAATAAAATATGCCATACTTAGTCAAACTATACAGACACAAGCACAAATTTTCTACCTCAACTATGTTTACACTAAATTCCAAATTTCTAAATTCCCAGATGATTCAGCCTACCATATTGTTAATGTGCAGCTGTATTTCGTTTTAATGAAGAGCAGTATTATTGCTACAATTTTGTGAATTTGGAAAGTGTCTATAAGATCATTGGATATGGATGCTACTGTAGATGGATGTTTTTGTTAATTTTCACCTGGAATTTTACTCCAGCAATTAAGTATGACCTAAAGTTAATCCTATAATTTCATTACTTTTTTCTTAGAAACTTAACTTGAAATGTAAGACTGGTACTGTTTAATATTGCATAGTTTGGACAGTACAAACATCATCAGGTCACTAGAACTCTCTGCCTGTATATTTAAGGAAGAAATAAACTGTATTAACCTTGAAAAACAGTTAATAAATGGTAGGACTTATGTGGTCATCTGGCAGGATGGACTGGATCAATGAACTTTTCAGTAGGGAAGTTTTCTACAAGTGAAATGTGAAAACTTGTTTTTCACACAGTGATTCCCAAAGAGTGGAATCTGCCTTTTGTAACAGAATAAATTGCTCTCTTTTATCACTGACAAGTTTAATCTCTATTTGCAAAACTTTTCTTCTGAATCAAAGACTGCGGAATAGAAGTAGATATGTACTTTTCTTTAACGGTATTCCTTTAATTACATAAGTATTGAATAGGATAAGTTTTGTGGCAATTCTAAGTGATAGACTCCATAGCGTTTGTTTGAATAAATTCTTCCATTCTTCAGCTTTAAGCGTGGAATTTTGCAGCTATCATTCAAAGGTAGTCACTACTGCCATTGAAGGTTGACTGTTTTTAAGAAGTTCCTTGTTAAGTGATCTTAATTGTGACAGGAGGTTATTTGAAGAGGATGCAGACGAGTATCACTGGCCAACCAAACTGTACTAGTTAGTACTGAAAGAAATTAGGGAAATGAATGCCAAAAAGAACTCAGATTGAGAAAGCACTTTTACAATAGACAGCTAGGAGGAAAATAAAAATAGGTGTCATGACCAAGTTTTCATTGCCAAGGGTGCTAGCACATTACAGGAAACTGATGCCTTTATCTCTGATGAAGAGAAATGTGGTATGATGCATTACGTTTTTCTGTTCTTGTTTTTAAAACCCCGTGCCACTGATGGTTCTCATTGCCCAACTGAGTAAATGAACCTCAATAGTAAAAGCTTCTATGGAAAATATTGAGAGTCTGCAATATTGTTATGATGTTCAACTAGATAATGAAGGTTAAATAAATTTCTGAAAAGTATAGAAATGGAAGGAAAAAAGGCATTTTATGTTTTAAACTTCTCTATAAATTCAGTGACTTGCTCTTATTTCAATCTCTGTATCACAGAAGATTTTCCTGGCACATATGGTTTATACAGGCCAATCATGGGTAGTGATTAAAGCTAGGTAGTATTCTTTTGCAGCTACTTCTGTAAATTCTTACTTTTGCAGAAATAGTTATTTCATTTTACCTCTATACAGAATCAGTATCGTTTTGAAGGAACTGGATTTCCAACTATTCCCCAGCTCATAGACCATCACTACACAACAAAGCAAGTCATTACAAAGAAATCTGGTGTTGTTCTGCTGAATCCTGTGGTTAAGGTAATGTATATATTCTAAATATTCTATTAAGCTGAAAGTATTATGGTGTTGGTATTATTATTTAAAATATGTTTGTTGTTATTCCAAATGGCTTGTATATGATCATGTGCACATGTGATCAGGTCAACAGTTTTTTTGCTTTGCTACTGTCACCCTCTGCTAAGTCAGTGCTATATTTTTATGATTTCAGAAAAAAAGCAAAATAGAGCTATTCTCCTGGCTTATTAATTTTGATTAGGTTTAATATTAACAGGGAATTTTATTACTATGGATGGGGCTAGTCATCATATTTTCTTGTCACTATCTGCCAGTTGCTCGCAGTTGTACTGATGCACTACTTCCTTCATGTTTTCTTTTGTTTATATTTTCCCAATCGCTATCCATCCTTTAAATTCCATTGTACGGGCTCTGTGTTTGGTAATGTGATTTCCTTTGTGTTGATGTGCTTCATTTTTTGTATTCAAAAATAATTCCTTTCAAGTTCATGAATTTTTCAACTTTCATCCTAGTAGGATGTATGATGGATACATAATGGTGCACCCTACTGACACTGGCAAAAGAGTGCTACAAAGAGCAAAGAGCACTACTTGGCAAGAAACTTTGTTGTGTGTTGCTTTATACATGCATATCACATACATTGTATGCTTTCAAAAATGAGATCTGAGCTACTCACACAGTCTGTATAGTTTAAAACAAAAAGGCCAACATTCTGAAGCTACTAAGACAGTATTGAAAAGTATGTTAAACAACTTTAATTGTTTTAAATCAATTACTTAGAGTTCTTTTAAATATGTTAGAGCTTTGCAACAATTTTTATGCAGCATATGACATTTGTTCTCCCACGTCATTAAAATCTTACTGAAAATAATGCTTTACTGAAAATAATGCTTTAGAATTAAGAAAGTGAATATTTTTAACTTTCGTTGTTGTTTTTTTATGGTTTTCATACAGGGAAGTGGAGACATTTTAAGCATACTTATTTTTAGCAATGACATGTACTGTGACATCTAGGGTTGATGGTATTTTATGCATTGTACACTGTTATCAGTGTGTCTTTGATCATTTCCTTAAAATTCATTTGGCATCTGTAAAGACTCCTTTTTCACCCTTCCTGTTATAGCTGCAAAGCAGTCTTTGACGTTTTGGGCAATCTTTAATCTTTTTATGCAAATTGCTGTCCCTGTAATAACTTATTTAGAAAGTAAAAGTTATGTATGACAAAGAACATCAGAGAAAAAATTATGCTATGTAGTTTGCTTCTACTTTTCTTTCTTTCAGCAATCATTTATTTTCCTTTACCGTATTAGCAAAATTAGTGTTCACCTTCTGTGACGTTGTCCTTGAAAGGAACAGTCTTAATTGTGCCGCAAAAGGCTTGTCCCACATCCCATTTCTTGTAGACCAAATCTGCCTGCTTAGAATTTTAATGATATAGAAATAATAGAATTTAAATTAGAAAAGCCAAGGACATTAAAAAGATATCTGCAAGTGATTTTTTTTTAATGGAAAAGCTTCTCATTTATATTTATTTATTATCTTATAGAAAAAATGCACTTTATGCTCCTGAGTTTATTACTGATGGATTGACTGGTATGTAAAAGGCCTCAGAGTAACCTCACTGAGGCATCCCTGAGGTCTTTGTTAATGGAAAAAAAACTATTCTAAACATACAAAATATATGTTTCTTTCTAAAATGTTTCACCTCTTATTGTCGAGTTTTTTAAATTTCATGAAATATATTTCATACGCTTAGAAATCTATATTTTAGTTTTAATATGAGAAAATAAAATCCTTAAGGAAATCACAGAATCACAGAATGGTTGAGGTTGGAAGGGATCTCTAGAGATCATCTG
>JAUBOD010000611.1:12956-26034 GCA_032353885.1 Nothura maculosa | reverse complement strand
CCGTCCTTCCTTCCTTCCTTCCTTCCGTCCTTCCTTCCTCCCTCCCTTCTTTCCTGCCTGCCTGCCTGCCTGCCTTCTTTCCTTTCTTTCTTTTGGAAACCCCTGTGGTAAGGGAGAATTCATGTGTGCTGGAATGTGAGTGGACAGGGAAGGAGTTTGGAAATGGCAGGACTTTCCCAATTGCAGCTTCCGGGCGTGGGAGCCTTCCCCCTGTGCTGTGACTATTAGCACGGTGTCTCAGCCTGTAGCCCTCACTACTCCACTGTCCAAAGGAAGTGCATATGCTGCCCAAAAACATGTTGATGTCTCATGTCATTTGTGAAAGCCTTAGATGCCTGAGACACTTGTGGGTTCCTGGCAGATAGCGAGGTAAAATACTGAAGAGTCCTGCATGGACCGAGGCTGCCACTGGATGCTGTAGGCAAACCAGGGCATCTGAAAAGGCTCTTGGCACCAAGCACAGACAATTGCACTCAGGCCTTCAAGCCAGGACTTCAGTAACAGGGTCTCTGTGACTCAGCCCCTCCTGAGCACAAGGAGCATATGCAGTGGCCCTGCAGAGCCTCTTTGTGTCTGTGCCTCTCCAGGGAGGCTCAGGAGAAGGAGGCTTCCAGGTGAAGCAATAGCCTTCGCGAGATGAAGTGGGTCTCAAAAGCACTGTTCCTGCTAATGCCTAAGGCAGTGTTTTCATGCCTCCATTTCAGTACCTGTGTTGGCCCTCAGAGGAGTCAAGAAAGACAAGTTTCTGACCTGAAAAAAGCCTTGGTAGTCATCTCGCCCATCTCTCCATGTTGTCCTTCCCTCTGCTCTGCATGAATGTCCTATTTACCAGGACAAAACAGAATGGGATGTTCCCATCTCAGCACTGACGTCCATTGCACCTGCTGCACCTCTCATCCACCCTCCTGTGAAATCATGACCAGAATTCATGAAAACAAACTGTCATAAACCATGCTCATGTGTTGAGGATTTTATTCTGAATGTGGAGATTTTAGACCATGATTCCAGCAGAGAGCAACGAGGAAAGTGATTGACGTCAGGCAGAGCTTTCACTTCCTCTGCCTGGTCAATGAACCAAAGGGCGTGGATTTGCAAAGCAGCTTAGCTGGAGAAGGCCAAAAGGAGAAACATGAATCAATCTCTGTTCTGTCTTCATGGCACTTGGAGATGCAGGACTGTCCTGGTAGCAGGAGGAGCTGCAGGACTGTCCTGATGTCAGGGGGAAATGTCCTCATGGCAGGGGGAACTACGAGGACTCCCAGGCCCCTGTGCCTCCACCTTACCTGCTGAGGGGTGGGAAACCAAACATGAGCTCTAAGGGTGGGAAGTCCTGGTCTTTTTATATATGGGAAGAAGGGACAAATTGTTCTCAGTTTAGCCCCACCATCATCATGGGAAACCCATGTCACAGCACAGGAAGACTCGGACACTCAATGTGAGTTATTGGCAAGCTTCATTTATGGATTGCCACAACTTCATATTTAAACATGCTATAATGAGCTTATTGCATATTCTGTAACATAAACATCTTATTGGAGAACTGTGGGAATTTATCATGCTTTTTAGGGACCTAATAAGGTAGAGAGCTTAGCTAAAGTAGATAATATAGTACAGCATAGGGCATAGAGCATAGGGAATGGTGTTTGGAAGATCTCGTGATGTCATGGGAAGCTAGGAGCATAATTAATTACCTTACTGATAACCTCAAGCCAACTAATTGGGCAGTAGGTGAATCTCCCCACCGTACGGGGAGTATATATACAATTCAAATGACGCAATAAACGCCATTTGCTGCATCCTCATATTGGGGTCTGTGCTCTATGGCCCTGGGGCAAGCAGAACCCCAGATCAGTCCAGCTAGTTAACGAGGCTTGCTGACCCCCATTTCGGCAACAAGTGGTGACCCTGATGTGATTGCTGGACTGGACGGTCGGTCGGTGTGTGCGTTCCGGAACCATGGAGGCCTTGATCAAGGTGATTTCATTACTGGGAGGGGAATTTAAGGTTTCTGTGAAATTGAAAGCCGTGGCCCAGTGTGTGGACCACCTAATTAAGGAGGAGGCGGTGAAAGAACCGGCTGATTGTTTGCAGCCGAGTGTCTGGGAACGATGCTCGCGTATCTTAGGGGAGCGAGCTATGGCCGTTGGTACGGCTAAAGAATTAAAAATGTGGAGAGTAATCTTGCGGCTGTTAAAGCGTGCGCGGGAGGATAGAATAACGTGGGATGCGGCTCATGCCTGCTTGCACGAGAAGCTCGATTCAGGCGCGCAATTATGTGATGTAATAAATCATGAAACCCAAACAGAACGGACCACCTTCTGTGAAAGCAGAGAAGGCACGGAGGAGTTTGTAATAATACAGGAGAGTGCTTCGGAACTGGGAGATGATAAGCCAGAAAAAGGGAAATGGGTGGGCGAGGGCACCAAGGAGGGAGACCAGGCTGACTCCAAGAGTCCACAGCCCTCTCGCCTCCGATGGCCTTGGGCGAGGGAGGTCACCCTTTGAGCGCCTGGCAGGCAATGCCATCAGCCTTCCCAGGATTTCTTCCTGAGCCTGAAAACCCTTGAGGGGAGCTTCATGCACGACCTGAAACCCCACCCTGTACACTCCCATGTACACTCCCATGTACAGCAATCTCCACCCATGGTCGTAGCAGATCCTCTAGACTGTCTGCCAGGGACACACCTAAAGATGGCGCATCCGAAGGATTTGGAGGAGGAGCGATGAGAGACGAAGACACGCCCACGAAGGTGCTCTGGCTCCCACCTGGCTCAGAGCAGGAGGGACCTGACTCGCAGGGGGAAGAACCAGACTCAGAGACAGAGGGGTTAGCGAGCCAAATGCAATGAGCGTGGTGCCCTGATAAGCCACTCGGCAAGAACAAAACAGGGGGGATTGACAACATTAAAACCGATTATGACCAACTAGTAGCGATGCTGGGAAAGATGCGTCACGAGGCGCTGAGACAAAACCAATTATTGACTAAGACAAAAGGGGCTGGGGAAATTCCAGAGGGTGCCGGAAAAACCCCGGAACCAATATCACTAACAGACTGGAGACTGATAGCAACTAATTGTGCCCTAGAGGGCATTCAACTGCAGCCCATGCCAACCGCTTATCCGGTACGAGTGCAGGCAGAGGGTATCATAGAATGGATTCCCCTAGACCCAAAAATAGTGCAAAACCTGATGCAGTCAATTAAGGAGAACGGAATAAAGCATGCATCATCTCGTATTTTACTGGAAAACATTAATGCACAAGGGCTTATACCTGCTGATATCAGACAATTGGCACAATCTATATTTGAGCCATGTGCTTGGCTGCTGTGGAATGATGCATGGCAGACAAGATGCTATCAATTAGCCACAGCTGCTGCAGCTAGTTACAACCACCCACTCCATGGGACCACTTATGATAGACTGGTGGGAAAAGATCAAAATATGCTCACACCTCAACAACAGGCGATCAGGTTGCGAGCTAGAGAAATTACTGCCACAACGGAGACATCTAAAGCAGCTTATAACAAGATGACCAAGGTAATAAAAACAGAAACCCCGTGGACGAAGATCAAGCAAAAGAATTCAGAAGACTTCACTGCCTTCTGTGATAGATTGGAAAAAAGCAATTGAAGAAGCTGACCTGCCTGATGAGGCAACAGAGTAATGAATCAGTAAGGGAAATCCTCCAGCATTTGCCAAAGGGAGCAAATTTGGCCCAGACTATTAAGTTCGTGCTAGAGCGTCAGTGTTGCATTTCTGAAGCAAGTGTGCAAACAATCCTTCAGGCGGCCAGAGCCCTTCCATGGGGCAGACCCCCGAAGAGCGGCTACTACGAATGTGGAGAAAAAGGTCACATAAAAATGCAGGGCCCTAATCGTCACACACGGATTCAGAGGAGTTCGGTAGGCCCATGCTGGAGCTGTGGGAAGTTAGGACACTTAGCGCCTGAGTGCAAAAAGAACCAGGGAAATGGATTGTGGGGAGGCCAGATTTGGGGGCCGGCATCCCCACAAAACTTTATTTGTGCCCCTATGATGCCACAATGCCACGCTCAGACTCCTCAGCAGTCTATACTGAGCAATCAGGACAAGGAGAAAGCCCCACGGTCGCCTTGGCAATAGACTTTCAACAGAGACCATTTGTGCAAGCCCAGCTCACCCTTAGAGACTATCCTGAGGCAGGGTCCATCTTCCTGCGAATGCTACTAGACTCAGGGGCGGATGTCTCTGTCATCGCATTCCATGCGTGGCCTCCAACTTGGCCTCTGGAGAAGGCAGGCCTTATAGCTGGGGTGGGCGGCACCACAATCACTTACAGAAGCTCCAATTTAGTTCGATTTGTCCTGCGCGATACTCATGGGTGTGATTTGCAGGCAGAAGTCCAACCACATGTAACCGCTTTGGCTGAATCATTTATTCGGCGTGATGTCCTGACCCGTATTGGGATGAGAATAACAAATTTATAGTGGCAGCCACTGCCCCAACAGATTCGCCCATACCTCTGTAATGGAAAAGTGATGAACCTGTATGGGTGGAGCAGTGGCCGCTAACAAAGGGAAAACTCAAGGCAGCAACTGAAATAGTGCAGAGAGAACTGGATCAGGGCCATATAGAAGAAAGTTTCAGCCCCTGGAACACGCCAATCTTTATAATACAAAAGAAGACGTCAGGAAAGTTTCGCCTGCTCCATGACTTGAGAGCAGTGAACCGGCAAATGCAAGACATGGGGACACTACAACCTGGATTGCCCCTACCATTTGCTGTACCAGAGCAATGGTATGTCATAGTCATGGACATTCAAGACTATTTTTTTCTCCATACCCTTGCATCTGAAGTACTGTTGTAAGTTTGCATTTACCCTCCCTTCAATAAACATTGAAGGACCAGCAAAAAGGTATCAGTGGAAGGTCTTGCCTCAAGGCATGAAAAATTCACCGGTCATCTGCCAACCTGTGGTAGCACGAGCTCTTACACTTGTGCGAAATCAATTCCCTGACTCAAAAGTCATTCATTACATGGATGACATTTTATTAGCAGCTCCTACAGAGACAATAGCACAAGAAATGGAGCGGGCTATGAGACAGTCCCTTAACTCGGTAGGCTTCAAGGTGGTGGAGATGAAAACGCAAAGGGGGAGTGATGTATCCTACCTGGGCACTTGCCTCTCTGGCGACCACATCCGCCCCTTGCCTATTGAGCTGAACCCGAAGGTGCGCACTTTGCATGATGTCCAAAAACTAGTGGGGACCTTACAATCGGTGTGACCAATAGGAATTCTCCCAGCACTCATGACTCCTTTTTATGAACTATTGAAAGGGAGTCATCCGTGGGAACCTAGGGTTCTATCTGAAGATGCCTGGGAGAGCCTGAGGAAAACTGAAAAACTATTAGCCAAGGCAGCCCTAGGACGGAGGGACCCCAATAGTTCCATCTTAGCAATTATTGCTGTAGGTCCCGAAGGGTCAATGGGCGCTCTTATACAGAACCAGAAAGAGCAAGCAAAGGTGCTGCTGTGGCTTTTCTCGAATTAGCTGTTGACGGCCTATCTCACCTTTCTAAAAGCAACAGCACTGATGATACAGAACACCAGAACAGCCTCAGTGCGGCACTTTGGATCTGATCCAAACGAAATTCACCTGCCATTTACGAGAAAGACCTGGGAGTCAATGTCAAGCAAGGATGACAACATCATACTGGCGCTTCATACTTTTACTGGGAAAGTTGTGACAAGCAGTCAGCACTCACTATTGCAACACCTTCAGATTTGCAAATCGAATATCCGAATCAGGGTCCTCCCTTCCCCAAAGCCCAGCCCTACTTACTTCATGGATGCCTCATCCAGAACAAACACGGCTGCTGTGATATGGAAACAACAGGAGAAATGGAAGAAATTGACCTTTACCCAGGAAGATGTCAGTGTGCAATACCTTGAAGCGAAGGCAGCAGCACTCGCCCTGCGAATGTAAACTACCAGCATATCAGTGTCGTGACTGATTCTATTTTTGTTTGGAAACTGATTCAAAAAATGACTTATCCTGGCTACGTGGGTTCCAAAATCGCGTGCCTTTTGGAAGATGCGCTCCAACAACGGCAGAGTACCTGCTCAGTTATGCACGTCAATAGCCATCAACATTATCCAGGACTGTTTACAAAGGGCAATGATATGGCCAATAAGGCAGCAAACAAAGTGTGGACCCTAAGTAAGGCTAGAGAAGCACATGACTTCCTCCACATTGGAGCAAAGGCACTGGCTAAGCACTGTGGTATACCTTTATCACAGGCTCGAGAGGTAGTTGCAACCTGCCCATACTGTTAACATTCTCCGCTGTGGAATGCCGGTGTGAACCCACGTGGATTGCAAGCTAATGGAGTCTGGCAAACTGACTTTACTCTCTGCCTGCGTTGAGACCACAGCCCTGGCTAGCTGTCACAGTCGACACATATAGCAAAATGATTGTGGTGACTCAACACCGACGTCAGACATCCCGATCGGTGCAGCTCCACTGGAGCCTTGCCATCGCCTGGTTGAGCCTCCCTAAACAGATCCAAACTGACAATGGGCTGTGCTTTGTCTCCAATAGCACTGCTCAGTGGTGCTCCAGGTGGGATATTACTCTTGTCCATGGCCTCCCACATAACTCCACAGGTCAGGCTATAGTAGAGTGGGCAAACCAGACACTAAAACACAAAATAAAGGTCCTAGGGGAGGGGGAAGGCTTCCCAGATGGGATCCCCATTAGTCATCAAGCGATAATCCTTAACCGCGCTTTACTCACTCAATCACTTTGCTCGTGGGGACGGA
The DNA here is from genome assembly GCA_032353885.1 of Nothura maculosa. Classification (NCBI taxonomy): domain Eukaryota; kingdom Metazoa; phylum Chordata; class Aves; order Tinamiformes; family Tinamidae; genus Nothura; species Nothura maculosa. Next base: position 19,234 of record JAUBOD010000611.1, on the reverse strand, counting down.
GAGATGGCCCCAGTAGAAAGGCACTGGGGGTCATGTGCCCTGGAGGTGGGCCCTCCGGTCAAAGTTCGCTTCCCAGGGAAAATGGACTGGGAGGTGGAATGGGAGCTAATATCTCATGGGCGCGGATATGCGGCGGTTAAGAAGGGAGACGAGATCCACTGGGTTCCTTCCCAATGTTTGCAACCTGACCTTCAAGCAAGACAACCTGCCCTTCCTACGACTTAACTGGTGTATGACTATGACTGTTATATCTTTCAGAGATGTCAGTGGGAAGACCCATCGGATACAGAGAGGAAGAAGAGAAGAGAAAAAAAAAAAAAAAAGAGATGTGTACCAGTGTACCTGTATTGATGAAATGATTTTACCTTAATTGCTTGTGCCTGGAGTAGAAGTTGGAAAAAATGTTAGTGATGTACTTAAGTTTTTTGGCTGGAGATCTAAATTCTAAATAGTTAAATTTAGCTTCTGGTGTTATAATTTAGATATAGATTTACCGGTATATCGATGTAACGGTATACAAGCATATAGGTATACAGATACACTTGTAAGATAAAAGTATATAGGTATATAGATATATAGGTCTGTAAGTCTATAGGTTTGTAGGTATATGAGTATATCGATACAGACATAAATACATGTATAACATGGATACAGATATAAGATAGAAATGGATATGGATAGTATAAGGCATGCTACGCTACAAAATCACATACGTATTATTTTTGCCTGAAATGTAGAAGCATTGGTATCGATTTCGTCTTAAATGCAGGTGTGAAGACTTTGGGGGGAAATTAATGAGTACGCAAGTCCTGGGATTAACATGATGATTCTTAAATAAGGCCTAATGTTAAGAAGTAAGTAAAAAAAAAAATAAAAAAAATAAAAAAGTGTTGCCTTGCCTTAGATAACAGACCTGGACTTTGCCTGGACCAAGAGATGATCTGCCACTTTGAAAGACACTGTGATGAAGATTCCGGAACTGGAATTACATGAGAAACAGATACGTTTGCATGAGAACTCTATGTAGTGTAGTATTTCTAGATAGCATGGCTGCAAATCTAAAGAATTGCTCGAATACTTGTAGTATTCGAGCAACTTGTAGCCTTCCCAGACTAGGAACATGAGTGACGTCCATTTGCCAAATTTCATTTGCCTTCAGGCCCTTGGGATTCACACCCATACCTAACCTCAGGCCCTTATTATGATAACTACAGATAGGACACACCTTCACAATAGCTTTTGCCTCTTCCAGGGGAATGCCGTATGCCTTGTGTAACCCTTGCACTTTGTGGTGAAAGTTTGCATGGGCCTCCCGAGCTTGGATATATGGGGACAGTGGTGCTTCTTGCGTCAGGGACACCAACTGATCAGCCCTTGCATTGCCTTCTCCTAGGCCTTGATCCCACTGATAGCTCCTGATATGCAATACGGCATATCGAGCTGATCTCTGTGCTATGGTTCTCTGCATTTGCATCAGTAGCTCTGCTAATCGTTTATTTTTCACTTCTCAAGGCTCGCATCTTCAATGCGTGTGGCTATTCCTGCAACATACAAAGAGTCAGTAACCACATTTAACGGTGTATCAAGTCAGTGTGCTAACGCCCACACTACAGCCCACAGTTCTAAGGTTTGTAATGAGTCAGACTGATGTGCAATTAATATATGGTGATGCCCTCTCCTGTATCCCTCCAGGTCACAGCTGCTGTGCGTGATCGCTTTCCTGCATCCGTGAAGACCGTAACTGCCTCTCCCAAGGGCTGTTGTGAGCGACACGGCACCTCGATCCATCTCTTATTCGCCATCCATGAAAGAACTGGTGACTTCAGGGGTCTTACCACAATGTCCGACCCATCTGAGAAGCGCAATTTGCAGTTCCGGAGAGTGAGCAAGGAACCAATTTAAATCTCCTTGCTTTAATGGCAACCAATTAGTTTCTGGGGCTTGCCCAGTAATTTGCAGAAATCGAAGGCAACCTTTTCGAATGAGGTCTGCTGGAGTGCGAATTTTTTCTTGAATCGTTCATTTGGGCTGCAACGGGGGCAGTATCCATTTCAGTACGATCTGTTCCTCTTTCTCTCCCGTTTTTATTTTACATTGTGTTAAAGCGCCAATCATGTGTTGTTCACCCAACAGAATAGTGATAGCAATTGGGAGATTCTCTTGCCTTCTCCGCGTAGCATGCGAGGCAACCATTTCTGCAGTGTCCTGCAATACCTTTTGCTGTGGAGGGGTTATGACCACTTTGGCCCCGCACCTGTGCCTTTTAATAATGGCTGCGGGAATTCCAAGGAGTCGTTAGGAATCCTGACAACAAGTCGTAGCCACTGTAAGTCTCCCAATAGGTGCTGTGCATCATGTAGAGTACGAATATTAATGTCAATGGCTAGCTTTTGCGGCTTGATATATTGGTCCGTGATAGTCCACCCTAAGTATTTCCAAGGGTTGGACTCTTGTATTTTTTCTGTTGCAATTGCCAGCCCTTGCCTTTGGAGTTGTGCTGCCAGCTGTTCTTTCTGCCTCTGCGTAAACGGCTGGCTCTGAGCTAGGAGAATATCATCCCTATAGTGACAGATGACGACCTCCGGCCAAGTCTCGTGCAGTGGTTGCAAAGTGGCCCCTACGTATAGTTGACATTGTTTTAACAGAGCGCCTTGCATGTATTCTGGTACACCAGCAGCCTGAATTGCATCCATTACCTGGGCTATAAAATTTCCAAAAGCCTCCTCTCTCCCTTGTTTGATCCCCATATATGCGCCTGTGTGCCTCTGCTATTTTATCGAGAGCCATCCTCGCCAGACGCATGGGTTCCCTTAGTTTATCAGGCCCCAGTAAGGCCTGCGCCTCTACCCTCATGTAGGCTCGCAGTCCCAGGAGTTCCTCGAGCGTTACCCTAAACAGTGAGTCACCTGGCTGACGCACTGCCGCCAGTGTGGCTTGGCATGCCACTTGCCAATAAGTATTAAATAACAACTGTTGGTGAGGGGTAAGAATTTGCCGCATAAGACTCTTAATATCAGCAAGCAGTAAGGTATTTCCCGTCTAGATATAGTCCAGCATCTGTTGCACTGGCTCACTAGAGACATCAGAGTCATTAACCGTTGCACGCAACTGCACCAGCGCCTTCCAGTCAAGGTTTATAACGCTGGCAATGAGATCTCCAGGTGCTGGAGTATATGCGACCAGGAATGCTTCAAGCATTTCATTAGCCAATTCGGGTTCTCCTGCTGCTAGCGCTTGATCGGCCAGATTTTTCCACATTTCTCGCTGGCCGGCAGCAATCGATTGACCAGATTCCTCCCTTTCTGCCTTCTCCCTCTCCCCGCGAGGAGCCCAAAAAGACGGCTCCCATGGTGACGGGGGCGCATTTTGCAGTGGTGAAACCGGAGGTGGGATAGAAAGTGGAGGAGCCGAAGAAACAGGTTCAGCAGGTATTGGTCCTGCAGTCGTCCCCGCCATCGGTAAAAAAATCGTGTTAGTAGCAGGAGGGAGGGGGCACTGCGGCACAGCCCAAGCAGCTTCCTTCCCTTTTTGTGCTACCGGCCCCCTCAAATGTGCGGAAGCAGCTAGTGCGGTCCGCTGTTCAGCAACATGCTGTTGCAATGAGTTAATCACTGTACGCCAGTGCTTCCCTAGACTTTTTGCTGCCTTTTCATCTGCTAGTGTGGCTTCCCACAATTTGTCACCAAATTTACACCACTCACCCTCATCCAAAACAGTATTGGGATCATGGAAACACCCTTTCACTGTCCCATATGCTAACAACCCAGCTAACTCCTCCCTAATTCCTTGTCCAATGCTCCCCACATTTCTAAAAAGCATCTGAGCAAATCATACGCCGCTTGCCTCTCCATACCTGTCTCCAGCTAACCACTGTCGATTCAGCTGTTGCAGCCCTTGCAAGGCGCTGGGAGGTCATTGATGGTGCTTTGTCAGCCGAGCCCTTCTTTAAGGTTGCCCGGGGCACGGAGCCAGCTCCTTCTGCTTGTTGTGATGCTACAAGACTGACGTTCAGTCATACGCTACTGGACCTGGTTCCTGCTGTTACTGTAGCCCGCTGTCGGATCCCTGTTCGGGTGCCATTTGTCGCAGCACGGGAAGACTCGGACACTCAATATGAGTTATCAGCAAGCTTCGTTTATTGATTGCCAAAACTTCATATTTAAACATGCTATAACGAGCTTATTGTGTATTCTGTAACATAAACATCTTATTGCAGAATGCTTGAAATGTCAACTCCGCCTGTTTTCCAGCACTTTCTTGCCTGACTACAACATAACATTAAACACAAGGACACAGTGCCCTTGTCACTAATTGGTTCTAACCTACCCTGTTTATTACATTAGCTGAGTTCGATGTCTGCTGAGTTTGATGTCTACTGATCTTTGTCAGTAAGTTCAAGCATATCCACATGCCCTTTGCCCATCAGCCAACCCTCCACAAACCCACATCACAACTGCCCAGCCCCGGATGGACCTGGACGCACTGCCGCAGGCCCAGTGTAAATCCCTAGGATCATTGGGAGTTGGAGCAGGGAACATATAGGAGCCAAGACCCAGGGTGCTGGGTGTCTTTGGCTGGGAGAAGGGGCAGGAGGACCTCAGTGCTGCCTGCAGCTGCCTAAGGGGAGAATGGGATGAAGATGGAGCCAGAGCCTTCCTAGAGGCATCTAGGAACAGAATGAGGGTCCTAAGGGACACTGGAGCAAGGTCCCAGAGTCTTGGGGAATCCATCATCAGAGACCATTGGAGCTTGGCTCTGCCCAGCCCTGGCTCCACATGCAGCAGGAGGTTCGGCAGAGACCTCCAGGAGCCCAATCCCTCCCCAGCTGCTCTGGGACTCTGGTGGACGGCTGATCCTTCAGGCCCCAGGGGCTGTATTGATGTCATCTGCTCTAATCTTGATCTGGAGACTGACTTGACTTCATTTGACAGAGATAGAAAAACCTTCTAAGGACTTTATAAGAAGAAAGTGATGGATGTTGCTCACTCCTGTTCATGTGTGCAAATGGGTGCTACAGCACAGGATGGAATGGCCTCTCTGTAGCCCCCAGGTAAGAGTGCTCGTCACTCTGCTTCTCTGCACTGCGCCAGCCCCCATCTCAGGGGACCTGTGTGGAACGTGCTTCTAATTGTGGCTCCTGGTGCTGCCCCAAGCTGCAGCAGCAGCAGAACACTCTGTGCAGAGCCCCAAGCGCCATCCTGAGCCGCCAGCACCGGGGAGCCATGACGGCCAAAAGGGCGGTGATGCCTGTGGGGGGAGCAGAGCTGTGGGTGATGGGCTGCACGGGGGCAGGGCTGCACTCGCGCAGGGCTGCACTCGCCTGTCCCTGCACAAAGGACGGGGAGCAGAGCTGTGGGCGATGGGCTATATGGGCACAGGACTGTACTCGCCTGTCCCCAGCACCAAGGATGGGGAGCAGAGCTGAGAGCGATGAGCTGCACGGGCACAGGTCTGCACCCATCTGTCCCTGGCACCAAGGGCTCCCAAGGGGCTGTGGCCTCAGCAAGGAGCCCCCAAGCACTTTGTGCTGCCGGCCTCGGTGCCACTCGCTGTCCCAGGCAGTCCTGACACTGCACTCGGCTACATACCTGGCTCAGTCTTTGGTGTGGGGCTGCAGGAGGACGAGGAATCCTCCTCCTCTTGGGGCTCCAAGGCCTCCTGCATGGGCAGAGCAAGAACACGCACCTGTCGTCATCAGCTGCTGCTGCTCAGGCTACCGGTGCCCTAGGGGACAGGGCTTGTGCTTGGGGAGGCTGCCCAGGGCTGCGTGTCCCACGGGAAGGGTCCTGCAGCTGGTAGGGCAATGAGACAGGGCTGATTGTGGGGCCGCAGCAGCAGGGCTGGGCTGGGGCAGTGACACCCAGGGGGATGGAGGCAGCTAGTGCCGGGCACAAGGGGGCTCGTGCCCTGGGTGTGGAGGAGGCTGCTGCTGGGTCTGCCCCTTCCCTCCTCACTTGGCATCCAGGCCCCAGGGCTGAACACGGCACAGGCTGGAGGGGGCATCAGCCCTGCCGCTTCGGCACTTGGAAACAGGGAGTACTCAGCATCTCTGCATGGCAACATTGCCAAGGACAAATGGCTGAAGGTGACTGTCGGGCACCACGGGAGGGGGAGGGCACTAGATGGGGCAGCTCTGGGTGCCCCTTTGCTCACCCCACACACAGCTCCCACGGGGGCTCCCTTGGATGGGGGCCGCAGGGCACAGGCTGCTTGCTCACCTGGGGAGCAGGGTCTGCAGCCAGGGGAGAAGCCGCTGCTGCCGGGTCCTCCGGCAGTGG
>JAUBOD010000606.1:8948-24183 GCA_032353885.1 Nothura maculosa | reverse complement strand
CATGGACATGGGTGCAGCTTGGGGCCGGCGCATGGGGCCGGCGCATGGACATGGGTGCAGCTTGGGGCCGGCGCATGCAGGCGCTTGAGCAGGAGGGGGCGTCCTGGGCCCGCGGTGGCGGCGCCGCCGGGCCGCCCGGCCAGCGCCACGTCCCAGCTCCGGGGCCAAATTGCTTCCTGTGAAAGTGCCATTAAACCATTACTACCTTGCAGGGCATAAAATGAGAAACCTGTCCAGGAATCGGGAACAAAAGCAGCCCGTTTTCCTAAATGGGCGACCTTAATGAGGCTGGCTGTGACCCACTGTTTTATGGGAGTTGTTTGGAGGAGGATGATGCTGTTTCATTTAGCCTGGGAACTTCCGAACTTTGTCTCTTGCCCTTTTGTTTTCTCCCCGCGGCCTCAGCTCTGTTTTCAGAGCATAAACTCGGGAGCCCGCCCACACCATTATCTTTTCGTTGAGTCTTTTTCCTGGTCCTGCTGTTGGCAGCTGCACGTTGTTAAAGAAGCGTGTGTTTGAAACGGAGCCCGAGCTGGGCACGCTGCTGCTGCTGACCTGGGGAGAGCGGCCTGGGGCTGTCCCATGAACTAGAACAGAGCAGCCCTTTGTCTGCGAGGGCCATAAAGGAATAAAGCTCTGCAGGGCCCGCGCTCGAGGCTTTGGGCTCCTCACGGGAGCCGAGTGTTCCTGCTAGGAGCACGAGGATGTGCCAGGTGATTTGCTCGACGTGGCCTCTTGCTGCAAGAGCCGCCCGGGGTTTCAGCGTCTCTGGATGGCCATGTGGTTCTCTTGCCCTAAGAGACGATATTCCCACCTCGGAGCTTCCCTGGGCCAGGGCTGAGCCACTTGCGGATGGCGCTGGCAGCGTTGTTAGCGCTCCCAGGCAGCTTCCCATCCCTGCTAGCGGAATTCCGCAGCGGAATTTTGTCCGCTCAGGGCGCTCCCTAGGACACACGTGCACATTCCGCCACTAACACCCCACATCTTGACAGCAAATTGGGCAGTTTTCACCCCCAACTCCAGCACTGACCGCTGAGCTCTGGACTGGAGGATGGTTGTGGCCCCGTTTTGATGGTTGTGGCCCCGTTTTGATGGTTGTGGCCCTTGTCGTTATCTAAAGCAGCCCCTCGGTTATTCCCGTAGTGCTGAGGGAGGGAGCCGGGACACCGAGTTAACGGCACTGCCTCTGATTTCTCTCTTTTCCTCCCCGCTTTAGGAATACAGAAAAGAAAGTAGTGAAAATAACCTCAGAAATATCGCAGATGGAGGTAAGGTTCTTTCTGCCTCTTCACCCCCTTCTCCGATGTGTCCATTTCCGTTCTCATTTTCCATAAAATTCCCCCCTGCGACATGCCAAGGCTCGTGCGTGTCAGTGCTTCCATAGCAAACCTGCTCTACTTTTCCATGGATTTTATATCAACAACCAGTTGCTGGTTGTAGAGTGCCCTAGCAGAGTGCTGACCCATTTAGGCTACGATCCATATTTCCCTTCCTACTAGAGCTGACATGGAAGCAGCGCTGCAGAATTCCCCGGAATTCCAATCCTGGAGAACTGCTGCCAGGCCGATTGCCTCATGCATGCAAACCCCCGGAGCTTTGGGGAATAATCACTTCGGGATGGACTGATAAGAGCCAGCACATCATCTCATCTTCATCTCCTGTAGCTTGATGACTTATATTTGCTGCTTTTTTGAAAATAAACCCCCTAGGCACTGTGGATCCCTCTGGGAGAGCTTTGCCAAACGTAGGGATTTGGGAATCGCTTCCATTTCTCTGCATTTTCCCCGTTGTCTCGAGCTCCGTAAGAAAGGCCTTGCTGGGCAAACATGACTCCCGTGTCCCTGCTGTTCGGCCGCTGCCGCGGGCTGTTAATCTGCTGCTTGTGACACCAGCATTTCCCCAGCAACGGCGGCGATGGCGCAAGCGGAGGATTAGGAGCTCAGCCGAGGGCACAAGGAAAGCTGGAACCTGGTGCAAGCCCAAGTGCTGCGGCCCGGCTGCTCTGTTGCTTCAAGAGCTCATTAAGTGAACTGGAAATTACACTTAATTACAATTTTTTTTTTCCTCGAATTTTGGACAAACACAGGGAAAACACTTTTTAATGAATGTCAACCGGTCTCAGCAGAGAGTCCTGATGTAAATGTGCGGCGATCAAAGGGATTATTGATTTTTCCACATGGTAGGAAGCATCGCGGGGGGATGTTTAGACGCCAGAGGTGCAGATGAGTTGGAAAGTTGGGAAGTTGGAGAGCAGAGAAGCCCGTCAGGGTCCAAGGAAGGCAGCCCATAACTCAGGGTGTCGTTAGCTGCGGATTCCACGGGCTTGGGAAGGAATATAGGGGGCAAAACACTTTTTGGCTTTGATCTTAATGCTCTCCTAACATCTCCTTATGGGCACTGTGAGACAGGATGCTAAGGTGTGGAGGAAGCCTTTATTCCAGCTGGGATGGCCCTGCTGGAGCGGAATCCTTTTCAAAGCTGCCAGCTTGCTGGTGTTTCTTTGGAGTATTCCTATTCTTCAAGGTATTGGGGAAAGAACAAGGGGCTTTGATCTGGATAATGCACATTTTTTCCAGTCTTCAGTCAGTTTCTCAGTTGAATTAGAGGTTCTTTAGTCTTCACACCATCAGAAGTGAATTCCAGTTCCTGATCTGTCTCTTCTAAACTCTCATGTTTTGCTGCAGATATTTATTAACACTCCTCACTGTGGTTTTTTGCTAAAGTCAATGTTTCCATTAAACTAATATCTGTTTCTCTAACCTTTGAAGCTCCAAACACATTTCGGTGCTGTTGGGTAACAATAAAATGCTAACCATTTCCCTTCAGCTTTTTGGGGAATGGAATTCCTGTCGGTGCAAACCCCGGCACTTGCAGCGTCCCCGGGCGTTCTGTGTGTCCGGCGGAGGCTCCAGGCTCCTGGAAGCCTCTCTGGCATCAGGTCCTTCTTTTGCAGATGAATTTTGTGACAAACTGTGAGCCTGATCCCAGCCTGGTCCCGTGGGGAGAGTCCTCCGTGCGTGTGAGCTCCCTGCTCCTCCTTCGGCGCGTCCCATTTCCTCGGGCTGCTTCGTGACACAGCAATAAAATATCTTTCAGGGCAAGGCAGCTGGAGCCCAGGAGGAAACAGTGTTGGTTCTTGCAACTGGCTGTAGCTCCGTTTTCTGCAAAAATATATCTTTTTTATTATGCCTGTACAAAAGCCATAAGACTTCTTTCTCAAGCATGCATTCCAGGGCACATCCCGCGTTGCTTCTCCAGCCTCTTCCTGCCTGCATTCCCGTTTCCCATTCGCCTTTGCCCTTGCTCACCTGCCCCTTTCCCTCTCCCTGCTGCAGAGAATGCAGAAGAGAGCCGAGCGCTTCAACGTGCCCGTGAGCCTGGAGAGCAAGAAGGCGGCCCGTGCAGCTCGGTGAGTGGCCTCGCCTGCTTGGTGACCCCCTGGGGACACTTTTCCGAGTGGCAGATTGCGTTGGGGGGAGCAGACGTGGATCTCCAGGTGGCCTCCCAAGGCAGGAGACCTCCACAAAACTGGAATACATCCAGTTGTGGAGCACGGGAGCTTTACAGCTTGTTAGGGCTAAAATACCAGTCAAGTAGTCTGGAAAGACAGAGTAATGGAAGGGAAAAGTAGCTAATTGTGTGTTAATTGTAAATCCACCTAAAGGGTTTTTTTTTTCCGGGACATTGGAGTTGCTTTTTTAAAGTGTTGAGCTGCTGTTTGCAGTGAAAAGTTGCTGCAGGAGTTAGAGGAGTTGGTGTTCCTGGATTCCAGGGAGTCTTGAGTTGAGTGCACTTAGGAAAAGTGTTTGAAGGAAAAGGTGGCACTTCCCAGCTTCAGGTCTTGGCATATTGGATATATTTCTCCCTTATATCTGCCTGAGTCTCTGACAAAGCTTTGCTTGCTTTCCACAGGTTTGGAATGGCCCCAGTTTCCACTAAAGGTGAGGAGAACACACAGCACCAGGTTGTGGGTGACTTTACTGCAGATATCTAATTATTTCTGGAAAAAAAATCACTGCTGGGACTCTTTTTGCTTTAATTTCTGTCCGTTTTTCACTCCGAAGCTGCGAGTGGGCAATTGTAGAACGGGGATGAAAGGACAGCAATCCCTGGGGCTTTAGGCACTTGCTAACAGCTACTTCTGAGCACAGCTGGGAGACGCCAGCCTGGCTGGGCCGTGTGAGCACCAAACCCTCTGCAGAGGCTTTAAAAAACGCCAGCTTTGGCTCTCAGTCCTAGCAAGGTGAGAATGGCAGCAATTCTGCAGCTGGAGCAGCTGATGAGGAGGTGCAAAAGATTTGGAGACGGGTTGTGTAGGGAGCAGAGGTAGGAACTGGGGAGAAGGGGTCGTGGATTCGGAGCTGGTGCCTGGGGGCTCCAGCACTTGGGACTTGGCTCTACACCTTTTCAGATGAGTTTCTGTTCTTAATTCTCATTTTCTAACCATTTTTTCCCCCTCGCTTCCTTGTTGCAGGCCTCTCCGCAGACAGCAAGCCCACGGTAAGACCTTGTTGTTGCTCCTGCTGGCCAGGCCTCATGCCCGAGCTGTGGTTTCCTCCCTGCTCGGGTTCACTCCGCACGGTCTGAGGAAGGACCTCGCTGGGGCGAGCGGTTAATGCAGCAGCCCAGCTTGAAGCTGCACTTGCACTGAAAACTAGATAGGTCCCAGCCCTTTAGAGCGGCCAGCTGCCTCTGGGGACTTGCCATTTTCTCAGATTAGCTGTTTTTCTTTTTTTTAAAGAATGAAGTACTGAAAGGAGCAAAAGGGGGTGGTTGGGTTTGTTTCCCGTGCCTGTTTTTCATTCTCTACCTTTGAGGTGCTTGAATCAGGGTGGGAAATGAGGAGTGACCTGTAGGAAATGATTCTGTGCTTGCAAGGGGCAAAGCTGCTTTGCCGGCCGGATTTCCAGGTCTAAGCAGGAAGCGCCAAGGCCCGCGGGGCCCTGCGCTCCCAGCAGCTCCTTTGGTGCTTGTCCATGGAAAATGCACCAAGCTCGTTCCAAGCCTGGATCCCTCCTTAGGGAGTGGTACGGATTCTTTTGTGCCAAGTGTGCCAACATTTTCCATGGACACCTGTGCAGCAGGATAGCACCAGGTCTTCCTCCATGGAAGTCCTTCCCCTCATGGCTGTTGAGCAGTTTCCTTTGGAATAAGTGCCGCAGCGGTGGCTTTTCTGGGGAATTTCACTCACTTTGGGAGGAGGGAGGATGCAGCAGTGGTTCCCTAAGCCCGTGGCAGCCAGGACGCAGCGCTAGGCCTGGGAACCTCCCCAGCTTTGCTGGGAAAGCTTCATTTTGTGCTGCTGCTGCAGAAGGACTGGGCACAGGTGCCGATCCCGGTGGGAGCCCCTTGGAGACGGGAGCGGGACCTGTCCCAGTCATTCCTCGTGGGGATATGGGGGTTTTTGGGGTGCGGGCCCGGCTGCCCCTCGGTGCTGGGGGGAATGGTTGGAGCTGGCCAAGTGGTGGTGCTGCAAGGAATTCCCCCGGGGAAGCTTTTCCATGGGCAGGTCTGGGTCCTGGGAGACCTTCCCAACAGGCAGCGGCCTCCCCAGCCCTGCAATTTGAGCGGCGCTGACTCGAAAAAGAAAAGAAATCAATTGTTTCCTGTGTCTTTCTAGGTAAACATGGATAAATTAAAGGAGAGGGCTCAGAGATTTGGGCTGAATGTCTCTTCGCTCTCCAAGAAGGTAAGGGATCCTCCAGGATCCTCCCTGCACCTCCCGACTCGCCCGGGCCGCCGCTCGGCCCGTGGCCCCTGCAGACCTTGTGCTGCTGCAGGCGTCACGTCTCGCTCGGGCAGGGCAGGCCCGTCGGCCTCTGTCCCTGTTTGTGTGCAGTGATTGCGGCTGGGCTAAAGCTACAGCCTGGGGGTGGAGGTGTTGCATTCTGAGATGGCTCCTCAGAGCTCGGAGCGACCCTTTTGGGTCCAATCGGTTCGTTTTCAGGTGTTTGATGTGTGCTGTTTAAGTGCACGTTTCAGGCTGGGGCAGGAGCCAAGTGTGTGAAGAGGAGAGTCCTGAGCTCTCCAAAGACGCGTGTAGAGCTCCCGGGTAGGAAATAACTCCTGGTAGGAAATAACTCCAGATGACATGAGCTTGATAGGGGGCTTTTTTTTTATCTTAAAACTGCTCCTTTTATGTGGAAAATCCCTCTGGGTTTCCCCTCTTTCCCGGTCCTCGTGCATAGTGGGCGGTTTGTTTCCCACCATTTGCCAGGAAGGCACCGGACGCGCTCGGAGCGTCCTCCCCGCTCCCTCCAATGCCCTCCGTGGCAAAGTGGGATGAGGCCGAGTGCCGCGTGTCAGGGTAAAGCGGATCCCCCGGAGAGGAGAGCACAAATATCCTCCGAAAGGATCAAAACTCCGCAGAATCCTTGCAACATCCGGGCGCTGCAAGAGCCGCTCTCCCCGCTGGGCGCTCCGGCCTCTCGCGCTGCCGCGCGGCTCGGACAGGGCAGCAAAGGGAATCAGCCGGCCCTGGCGGCTGGATAACGGAGAGCTCCCGTGGGAGGGAGGCTGCTCCTTGAGCCCGCTGAGCTCCAGTGAGCCCCTCTCCTCCCGGGGGATGCGGCTGCCCTCCTCCCTGCCACCGCTGTCTCCGGGTTGGAGCATTGCCGGTGCTGCTGGGAACGGGAGGTCGCCGCGGGGCTCCCACCCCTGCCCTCCCCGCTCCCCCCGTGGGCCCTTTGGGAGTGGGGAAGGAGGCCGGGCTGAGAGGCTGCTCCGGCATCGGGAACCCGTCACGAGTTGCTCCCGGTCTCGGGAGCAGCGGCTGCTTCGACGCCGTTTGCAGCCCTGGCCTTGGCGGGCTGCGCGCGGGGATCCGCAGGGCCCCGCTGCCCCTCGCCCCCTTCTCCGTGCCCTTTCCTCCCCCTTTTTTATTGGCTTCACCAGGAAGCCGAGTTCACGAGCTTCCAAGCGGCTCGTCCCACCGAGCGGAACCCGCTCCCGCATTCCTGGCAGGAATATTATTGGTTCCTTCAATTAGCTGCTCGTATTGTGCTTCCCACCTGGGTGTTCTTTATGGCTTTTCATTACGGAGGAGCCTGTTTACACGCGGCGCGGCAGGTTCTCGAGCGGCCGCAGCACCGCTGGACAATAAAGCATTGTCTCCCCGGAGCCACACTTCATTTCCCATTCAGCTCGCTCGGGGCAGGGCTGGGATGCAGGGGGGCCAAGCGGAGCGGGGCATTCAGAGCCGCTGCCGCCTGTGAACTCAGCTCTAGCTTTGAACCCCTTCCCCCTCCGCGCCGGAGGAGCCTCCCACGGCTCCAGGGAAGCCTTGGAGCAGGGAAGGCGGCCGCGCGGAGCGGTGCCCGGGCAGGTGCTCCCGTGTCCCGGGCAGCAAAGGGGGTTGTGGAAGAGACGGAGGCGGCGGCTGCCCTGGTGCCATGCGCGATGCCGGCCCCGGTGCTGGGCTTAGCCCCCCCGGTGCTGGGCTTAGCCCCCCCGGTGCTGGGCTTAGCCCCCCCGGTGTTGCTTTAACCTCATATCTCCTTTATGGCTCTTATATCTCCTTTAACGTGGGTTCAATTAGCTGATTACCCCTCTGCCGGCGGGGGGCTGCGCTCTGGGGTTGCGCGTCCCGCTTGGAGCGCCCGTGTGTGTCCCCTCGGTGCCCCCCTTGGCCTGGGGTCCTCGGCACAGAGCCCCTTCCCAAGGGGAGCCGCGTCCGCCCATCCCGGCTCTGAGTGCTTCCCACAGGAACAGGTTTATCCCATTGATCCGCTCCTGCAGATTCCCACATCCCGGAATCAGGCTTGGCCAAGTTGCTTGGAGGTGAAAGAATGGGGGAAAAAACAGAGCTTTGCTCTGGTGTTAGGGGAGCACCGACTCGTAATCCAGTCCCGGCTGCAGCGTCGCTTTTCCGTGGGGCTGTTCATGGCTTGGGAATTCTGCTGTGGGTCTTGGATGCGCCTGTGGGGCTTGAATTGTGGGAATTGCGCTCTTGGAGGTCGGTTTCCATGTGGGAATGGAAAGGTGCTTCCATGTGGATCCTGTGCCCCGGCTTTAATGGATGTTCCCGTCACGCCGCTGAGCGAAAGGGATTGGAGATCCTGTTGGATCCGCTTGGAGATCCATATGGATTGGGAGCCGGCACTGTCGCCTCCTGGCTCAGTCCCAACGCTCATCCGTCCCTCTGTGCTCAAGTCCCCCAGCCAAAGCACCCAGTGAAGCCGGAGCATCCTGGGATTCTCCCAGGCATTCCAGGGTTTTCCGCGGAGCCGGAGGCCGGACGTGGCCGCACGGCCAGTCCCTGCGCTATCACTTTGTGTTCCCGGCTCGCTGATCCGCTCGGCCCCACGAGGAGGAAGAGCCAGGAGGGTGACTCCATGGGCTGCAGTTCCCAGAGGTGCAGCTGGATGTGCGGGATTGGAGCGTGGGGACAATCATGCGGGAGCCGCTCTCCTTCCCGGCCGGCTGTGAAATTGGAAGCGCCCTTGAGCGCTCCGGAGCCTTTCCCATTGGAGGTCAAGGCCGTGTCGGCATTAATCTCCCGTCGCCTGGAGGCCCCGGGGTTCTGCTTTTCATCCCGCCATCCGTCATGCGGGAGCCGGGAGAGCCGGAGCTGCCGCTGCCAAGGCGCGGGGCTCCCAAAACCGGCAACGGGAGGCCCGGAGCAGCCTGAGCGCCCACGCGGCCTCTCCGAGCCTTCCCGCTCCTTGCTCCCGCTCCTTCGTGGTCAGCCTGGGATTCCTGCTTCCCATGGGGAGACATCCTGGGTGTCTCCGTGCGCTGCCGCTCGCCCGGATCTGGATCCCTTGGGGCCGCACGGGCAGCTCTGCAGCTGCTGGATAGCGTCCGTGGAGAAGGGAATGAGCAACGGGAGCTGCGGGCGAACCCTTCAACCTGGGGCTGCCTTGGCCTCCTGGATTCCGGCCCATCCTGGCCGTGCCGAACCGGGAGCAGCAGCTCCCGGCAGGGCCCTCCTGGTGGCCAAGGAGGCCAAGGGGCTCCCGGCTGCATCGGGAGCACGTTGGCAGCAGGACACGGAGGGGATCCCGATCCTGCCCCTCTGCTCAGCCCTGGGGAGGCCAAGCCTGGAGCGTTGGGGGCAGCTCTGGGCTCCCCAGGACCAGGGGCACGCAGAGCTGCTGGAGAGGGACCAGGGAAGAGGGACAGGGATAGGGAAGGGCCTGGAGCAGCTCCCGTGTGAGGAGCCCGAGCGAGCGGGACCTGCGCAGCCCGGGGAAGAGGAAGCTGAGAGGGGACCTGGTCAGTGGCCCAAGGACCGAGGGGAGGATGCAGAGAAATGGGGCCAAGGACAAGGACCGGGGCCAGGACAAGGGGCAGTGGGGCAGTTTGAACCCTCCAGCTCCATGCGAGGAGGAACTGCTTTGGTGGGAGGGCGCCCGGGCTGCCCAGGGAGGCTCCTGCTCCGGAGACCTCCCAGGCCGCCGGGATGCGCCCCGTGCTGCGGGTGTCCCCGCGGGAGCAGGGGCCGCTGCGCGCGGCGATGACGGAGCCGAGCTCCTCAATTAACGCCCCGCGGTCGCCCGTGTTGCCACAACACGCGCCCGCGGCGCCGGTCATGAGGCCGCGGCGCTTGCGTAAGCGGCGGCACCCGCCGCGGGGCGACCTGCCGCTCCCGGAGCCGCCGCTCCAGCGGTGCCCGCGGGACCCTCCCACCTCCCGGGACAGGCGCCGGGAAGGGAGCTCGGCCACGAGGTGGGCGCGGAAGGGACCGGAGAGCGGCCGAGTAACCGGGAGCCTGGGCTGTGCAGAGGGTCCGGGCGAGGGCGGAAGGGGCCACAGCCAGAAACCACCCCCAAAAAGGGGTGACGATGGGTGTCAGCAGTTGCTCATGGCCAGGACACGCACGTGGGCGGGTGCAGCACGTGTAAAAGTCTCCAGTTTGTATGGAGAACCTTCAGAAACGGGGACCTGAAGGCCTGCGGTTGGAATTGGCTCGCTCGGGGTAGGGAGAAGCGGGAGGCCGGAGCAAGGCCGAGCTTCCCATTGCGGCCGAGAGCCCCGGGTGCTGCCTCGGGCCGGCCCATTGGGGGACGCGGCTCCGGAGCCTTCCTTGCCTCCGGCTGCTCGAGGGGCCGCGTCTGGACCCCCGCCCGGGCTCCCGGGCCCTGCTCCCGGGCCTGCGCCCGGGCTCCCGGCGCCTGAGCCCTCTTCCCAGCAGGTGCCCGGAGCCGCCCCGGGCCTGGGAGGAAGGCGCTTTTCCAAAAGGCGCCGCTTTCCAGGCCTTGCCGAGAGGTCACCTCTTTGTCCTCCTTTGTGGCAGAGCGAGGAGGATGAGAAGCTGAAGAAGAGGAAGGAGCGCTTTGGCATCGTGACGAGCTCAGCGGGGGCCGCGGCTACAGAGGACACGGAGGTACAGGGGCTTTTCCGTGCCGGAGAGGCGGAGGACACAGTGTCCCAGGAGGTGGCACTGGGACTGCTCACCTGGGACAGCCCGGGGCCGCCCGTCCCTCATTCCCTGCCCCATCCGCTGGGGTTTTTCCCAGCTCCTGCCGGGAATAGGCGGCTTTGGAGCGCAGCGAGCTGGTTGCTGCTTGGCCTCCAGCTCCTCCGCTTACAGAGCGGCCCGGAGGGCTGCCCTAAAGGCAGAATTTCCCCAAATTGCAGATTTTCACTGCTCTTTCCCTGCTGCACTGACACGCTCTGGCTGCTCCCCTTCCCTGCACTCTGCTCCCCTCTCTCCCCTCTGCTCCCCTCACTTCTGCTTGGATGGTTATGGTAGGTCCTCATCAATAAATGCACGGGGATCCACAGCAGAGCAGGGAGCCAGACACGAGCCCAGGCCTCGCTCCTCTGCTCCACGCTGCTCCAAACACCCTCTGCTTCAACACCGAGGGGTCCTCCTGCCCGGGAGCCCTTCCATTCCCGGGCAAACAGCAGGAGGCCGAGTGGCCGCATCCCCAAAGCCTCGTGGATGCCCCGGGATTGGGCGTGCGAGGGGCAGGTTCCCGACGGGACGGCTCCCTGGGAACAATCGCGCAGCTCAGGTGGAGTCCTGGGAGCTCCCCAGGTTTCTCTGGAGGCTCCCGCTAAGCGCGGCGCCGAGCGGAGCGGCGTTCCCAGCACCGGAGCAGCGTTCCCAGCACCGGAGCCACGTTCCCAGCACCGGAGCCACGTTCCCAGCGCCGGCCCGGCAGAATGAGCTCCCTATTGAGGGCGCGCGGAGGGGGCGGCTGCGCTCAGGGCTTCCCTGCTTTTCCGTTAGGTCACTTCTGGATTGTGCCGGGAACAAAAAGGGCTTTTTACTGGTATTGTGTGCACTCAAATGCACCTTTCCCCTGGAGATTCTTGATTAGGGCTTCTGTTGCCCCCGGGCTATTTATCCTGCTAAAAATTAAGATTTATACGCCCCTCGTGTATCGGCTTAAAGGCATATCTGAGAGACGGAATAGTATATTTAATGCCTTTTAGTGTGTCCCTCTCACCTTTTCCATGAATAGAGGAGTGTTAACCCTTTGCCCTTTTACATTTCCCACCTCCCCACTGCCTGCAAGGGTTTCGAGGCCTCTAAAGTCGTCATTGTTCCCAGCTCCAGCCCTTTTGTGGCGCCTTGCCCACAGGATACAGTGCTGCTCAAGGCCCTTCATCGCAGGCCACTGTATGTTTTTGCTCTGGGGGGCTCCGTTTGGGTGAAAACGGTACGAACCTCGTTGACGCCTGCCTAAGCCAGTTGTAAAACACACCGTGAGCAACGGCGAAGCCCTTGGAGCCGCGGGCGGCGTCTGCACCGGTTCGTACGGGAGAACACAAAGAAAAACACTTGCCCGTTCGTTCCTTTTCTTTTGCCCTTAATTTTTCTTGCAATTCCTCTTTTGCAGGCAAAGAAGAGGAAAAGAGCAGAACGCTTTGGGATCGTGTGATGCCGTGGCGCTCCCGCCAGCCCGTTCGCAGTGTGCCTCTCGAGTGCGTGCATACACTTCCTTCCTCCCCTTCCCTCACTCCCACACTCTTTCTTTCTCCAGGACCTAGTGATGAGTAGACAGGGAACCCCCCTCCGTGTTGTACGATTGTGCTACGTATTTTTTCACATTGCAAAGTTTTAAAAAGAAAAGATGTAGAGCCTCAAGAAGACGCTGTTCTTGTTGCATCTTCGGTGGCCCGCGGTCTGTTTTCCGGCTGCTCGTGTGGCCGTTTGCAGCAGCTTGAGCCAGGCGTGTTGTCCGTGTGGATGGGATGGAGAATATCCCGGTGCCCTCTGAGCGCTGCTGGGCAGTGTCTGTGCTGTGGGCAGGAGAGGATCCCATTCTGACCTGTTCAATAGAGCTACTGCAGGACCCCAAGCCTCTGCTGCACGATGAGCAAGGGTAAAAACGTTCAGGAATGAAGATGGAGCAGGGTTTACTGTGCCCTTGGCAGTTGCTTCTCTAGTTTAAGAATTCAAGTTATGCTGCTAAAGCAGGGAGCTATTTGGAGCGTCGCTCTCTTGTCCGCTCGTTTCGGGGCTGTTTCCATCTCTGGGCCCGGCCTGGTCCTCTTGTCCCGCCTGCAAAGGGGCTCTTGGCTTGAGCTGGTTCCTCTTGTCTGCCCAGCCGCTCGGTCGGGGCCCTTCACCCCGAGAGCCAGGTCCGGCTTTGGGTCCTGCTTTGGATCTGGGGCCTTTGACCTTGTAGCTCCTCTGTGCTCCGTGCAGGTGAGCAGCCAGGAAGGCCTTTCCCTAGGCTTAGTGTTGCCCAAAGCGGAAGGGCGGCAGAGCTGGCGGGAGCTGAGCAGAGCGAGGACTGACCTTAGGTGGAGGCCGGGCTCCTACAACAAGGAGGGGGAAAGCGGCCGCGCGGTGCTGAGCGGAGCCTGCCGGGGGCTCCGTGCGGCGGCCGCGCGAGACCCTCGGCTTTGTGCCCTTGCCTCCGTGCTCCCGGTCCAGCAAGGCCAGTGCTACATTTCTCTCCTTCAAAAACCCTTCCTTATTCTCAGGCAGGATTTTATTTTGTCCTCTTCTTGCTTCAGAGCATCTCTGTCGAGCTGGATAACTGCCAGACTTGCTGAAGGAGCCGCAGTCTTCTCCGAGCTGCCAACCAGAGCAGGAGAGCTCCGGTGTTATCCTAGGACGTGTTTTAAAAGCCTTGGAAGCTCTTGGTAGCCGTGCGGGAACTGGGTTCCTTGTGCCGGCTGCCAGCAGCCGGTCGGGTGAAGCGGCAGCAAACCCTCTTGGCCGAGCGGCGCCGCGGGCGGCCTCGTCCCAGCCTGCTCGCTGCCTCTCGGTGCTTTGTAGCCTTTGGAGCGGCCCCGCGGCGCAGGGGGCTGCAGAGGCGGCTCGTGGCGCTGGTGGCCAGCGCAGGAGCGCCCGGAGCTCCCGCCGCCCCTCCTGCCCTCGGAGAGCCGGCCCCTCGCGCTCCTGCCCTCTCCTGCAGTGCTTTCCCTCAGCTGCAACCTCCACCCCGGGGGGAAGCAGAAATTCACGTTTCTGCCAGCATTCCTACACGGGCATTTTGGCTAAAATCCTGTTATATCCTTGGGTTTTTATTTCTGACTGTAGCCTCTTGCTGGAGAGATGTTTGCGCTGTCCGCGCTCCATCAGGACACCAGGGAACAGCGGCCGCGCCTCCAAATGAAGCTTTCCAGGGGCTTCGACCTGATTCTTAGTAAGCAATAGATAAATATTTGCCATGGGACAGTCTCCAAGCTGCTCTGGTTCCGCTCCTGTCCCCCCGTGTCCGTGCGCCCGTCGCGACTGAGCAAAACCTCTGGCGTCTCCTTCCTCTCCCAAAGGGCAGCTAAAAGCCACGGGGTCCGGGTCACGTCGCCTTGGGATGCCGCTGGCCGCGGGAGTCGAAGCTCCCTTGCTCCTTCCTGCTTTCATGTAATCGCTTGACTCCGCTCGGGGGTTTTGCTTGGTTTTATTTGTACGTTGGGTTTTGTAAGATGTGTTTTCGAGTTGGCTCCCGGTCTCTTCTGCTCGTTGCTGCCTTGCAATGTTGTGCGGCGCGCCAGGGCAAACACTGCATTTCATTCCCGGTTTCATAATAAAACTGCTTCTCCCAGGCACTCGTGGCGTCTGTGAGCGCGGCGGATGGTGCAAGCGCGGGCACCAGGGCCCCGCGTGCCGCAGCCGGCGCCGCCCTTGGGACGGCTGCTCACGGTGCCTTCTGGCAGCCTTGGCCGGCCCCTCGGTGCCCTCTCGCCTCCGCGCAGGGGCCTCGTGTTTCCTTTGGACCGGAGCCGCGCGCTTCCCGCTGCCCCCGCGGGCGCCGGGGCCGCCGTGGCCGTGACCGCGGTGCTGCGGCCCCGCGGCGCTCCGGAGCTCACTCCCGCTCCGCAGCCGCTTCCCCGAGGATCCCCTCGCCCTGCAGCCCGGGAACGCTGGAGCCGTCCCCGTGTCCCAGAGCTCCGCACGGAGCCAGGTGGGGCCGGTGCCGCCGCGCACGGGCCGGAGCGGGGCAGGTAGGACCCGAGCAGCGCCGCCTGCCCTTCCCGCCCGCAGCAGAGTCACCGCGAGCGCGCCGTGTTTCAAACCCCACCTAATTTATTTTTCCTCCGCGAGCTGCGGGCTGCTCGTGACTAATTTGGGCTGAATAGGCGCCCAAAGAAAGCGGCGGGCGCACAATGAGCGGGGGAAAGTGTGGGAAAGCGAGCGAAAGAAAAGGAGGGCCGGGCCTGGCAGCGTGAGAGCCGCTCGGGCCGCGCGCTGCCCCGCTGCAGCATGAAGTCACTCGGCGCAGCAGACGCGGGCGCTAAATGCGCGCGGGCCCTCTGGGTCAGGCCGGGGGGGCGGCCGGTGCCGCGCGCGCGGGAAGGGAAGGGAAGGGCAGGACAAGCAGGGGGGGCGGGAGAGCGGCTTCTGTTTAAATTGGCAAAAATAGGGAGACAAAAGAGCGGGCCCTGGAAGTGCGTTTGGGCCGCAGGAGGGATTAACGGATGCGCGCGCGGCCGCCCCTGTGCCCCGGGTGCCGAGGTGCAGCGGGGGGCGCCCCACGGCCGGCCCCGTGTGTCCGCTTGCCAAGGAGGTCGCACAGAGCCGGGGTGCCGCAGGGTGCAGCCCACGGGGGACCGACCGACCGCCCAACAGAGCAGGCGCTAGGGAGGACCAGCGGCTTGGCCGGAGCGCGGGCGGATGCTGCTGTGTCCGGGAGCTGCCGGGCGCCCTCCTGCCCGTGTGCCCCCGGGAGCACTGGGTGCCTTCCTGCTGTGTCCCTGCATCCCCCCAGGAGCCGCTCCGGGCACCTCCTCGCCCATGTCCCTGTGTCCCTCCAGGAGCCGCTCCGGGCACCTCCTCGCCCATGTCCCTGTGTCCCCCCAGGAGCCGCTCCGGGCACCTCCTCGCCCA
>JAUBOD010000605.1:0-17218 GCA_032353885.1 Nothura maculosa | reverse complement strand
AAGCCCAGCTTGGGGCTGGTCCCAGAGTGGAGTATGTTGGAAAGGGAGTACATTGGAGCGGGGTCTATTGGAATGGGGTATGTTGGAGTGGGGTATGTTGGAATGGGGTATGTTGGAATGGGGTACATTGGAGCAGGGTACGCTGGAGAGGGCACATTGGAAGGGGTTCATTGGAATGGGGTACGTTGGAGTCTTGGGGACAGGTGGTACTTACAACAGCACCAGGGGGACCGGGAGCTCCTCTCTCGCCAGGTTTGCCAGGTTCACCCTAAAACAGGAGAGCAGAATGAGACCAAAACGGGACCGCGACTCCTGCAGCCTTCGTGCCCTCAGCAGGGCGCGTTTCCCATTGCCCTGTCCGGGCACACATCCCCGGAGCCACCCCTTCCCGCGGCGCCCATCCCGAGGGAGTCAATGTGCATCCCAGGAGGGATCATGGGAAGCCCGTGAGGATGCAGCAGCCCCACGCTGGCCTTGGGCAGCGTCGTCCCTTGTCACCACGGGCTGTGGCTCGTGCTCATACTCACTGCAGCGCCCTTGGGTCCAGGGAAACCCATGACACCAGCTTGGCCTCTGGCTCCGGGGGGGCCTGGGGGGCCGGGGCGGCCGTCCTGACCAGCGGGGCCCTATTGGGATGGAAGCAAGAGCCCCGTTAGCAACGTCCATGGGGAGACACGAGGGTGGCGAGGAAGGAGAAGGGGCATCGTCCTGGTGCCACTTACAGGGGGTCCAGTCTTGCCATCAGGACCGGGGCTTCCAGGGCTTCCAGTCAGACCCTAGAAGACAGCAAATACAGATTAGGGCATGAGGCAACAAGGAGCCGGCTGCTGCCTGCAAAAACTGAGTGATTTAGCAGCCCTGGCCATGGCTTTGTCCATGGAAAGAGCTCTGGCGCTTCCATGGCGTGGCTGGAGCAGGGCCACGGGCGGCCGTGTCGACGTGGCTTGGAGCTGCCGGCCTGCCAAGCTCTCCGTGCTGCCCAACCTCCGCACCCCGCCACGCACTCACCTTGGCACCGGGGAGACCAGGTTCCCCGGGGCGTCCAGCTTCACCAGGAGATCCTTTGGGACCCACAGCGCCGGGGGAGCCGCGCTCGCCAGGGGGACCCTAGGGAGGCACGGGAGAGGAGACAGGGCTTAGTCCAAGTATGGACCAAGGGATGAGAGCCATGGCAAGGGGGGAAGCAAGGAGAAGAAGCAGCCTCAGGAGCGGGTGACCTGGAGCAGGGCAGGGGCAAGATGACAAACCCATCACGTCCCCACCGCCCCGTTCAGGACACATCTTTTCCATACAGGTTGGGAGGACAGGTTTTGGTACCTACCTTGGGACCAGCGATGCCATCAGCACCAGGGAATCCACGGCTGCCAGGAGCACCCTGAGAAGGACACAAGAGCGGTCAGTGTGGTATGAAGGGCAGGGGGGGAGGCCGAGGACCCTTGGGCTGCTGGAGATGGGAATGAACTCCAGGGCATGGAGCAGTTCAGAGGGCTTGGGAGTGCTGGGGAAAGCTGCTCTGATGAGGGCTTCAGGAACTGCCCTCAGGGCTTGTGAGATGCTCCAGTGGAGAGCTCAAGCACAGGGCCACGGTGCAATGAGGGTACTGGAAGAGATGGGAATTCCAGGTGGGAATTTCACCATCCCAGTGCTTGGTTTAGAAGGTGTCTAGCTCTCTGACAGCAGAAGCCCAGAGTGCCCAGGAGATGGAGCCCCTGGGCAAGAGGTGTAGGGAAAGGAGGAAAACTGGGTCATGGAGGAAGAGGGATGGGATGGGGAGAGCTCCCACTTACACGTTCGCCAGCGGGGCCGGGAAGGCCGGCGGGGCCGGGCTCCCCACGAGCTCCTCTCTTGCCTTCTTCACCAGCTGGACCGGGGGGACCTTGGACACCAGCAGGGCCCTGGAGAAGGAGGCAGAGGGGTGAGTGTCATGGAGCGTGGGGCTCGGATAGGACCCGCAGGGGCTGCGACGGGCTCACTTACGGGTTCGCCTTTGGCACCAGTGTCGCCTTTGTTGCCTGGAGCGCCGGGTTCGCCCTGGAGGGGGAAGGAGGAAAGAGAAGGAGCTTGTTAATGCCGGGTTCATCGGGAAAGAGCCCCGAGCCTCAGCCTGCTGGGGTCCTCCCAAGGGGAGATGGTCAACGTCTCCCAAGGAGCTCTCAGTCCCACCCCAGCACCCAGGGCTGGAGGTGATGGCGTTGCCAGAGGGAACCATCTCCAGGTAGGGCAGTTGGAGCAGAGGAAGGGGATCGAAGGCAGAGAGAAGGTGGGAGGCTCTTGCTTGGGAAGCCAGCCACGGAATCAGGGCTCAGGAATCCAGCCACAGAATCCAGCCGGGAATCAGGGCTCAGCCCTGCTGCTCAGCATCCCTGCCGGCCTTGCCGGGGGAAGAAGGTCCCTCAGAAGCAAGATGAAGAAGGACAATGACACTTACGCTGTTGCCCTTGGGACCAGGGGCACCGCTGGGACCCTGAGGTCCAGAGGGACCACGAGCACCGGGGAAGCCAGGAGCACCAGCAATGCCAGGAGCACCCTAAAAAAAGGGAAGAAAAGGTGGTGAGGGATCCACAAGGACTTTGGTCCAAACAGCCATGAGGAAAGACAGCATGGAGATGGATACTCACAGTTGCGCCTTTGGCACCAGGTTGACCATCAGCACCAGGGTTGCCCTGAGGAGGAGGAAAACGAAGATGGAGGTTATCCCAGGGCTACCAGGATGCACCATCAACGGGAAGGAGCCATTGGATGCCACTTACAGCAGGGCCAGCAGCACCAGCAGGGCCAGGAGGACCAGGTTCACCACGAGCACCTTGAGGGCCTTCGCTGCCCCGAGCGCCCTGGGGACCAGTTTCACCCTGGAGAGGAACGGGAGGAAGAAGAAGCCATGAGCACATGTGCTACCGTGGGACTTCTTACGTTCCTGGCCTTTCAGGACCTCCACCTCTCTTCCCAGTGGAGCTGGCTATGGGAAAAAAGGACTAATTCCTTGTTCTTCTGTAGCCTGGTTTTCCACAGAATCCTATGGCCTGGAGAGACATCTGGGCCACATAAAACCCTCAGCAATGGTGCTGGAAAGTCCTTCGCCTCCCCTGCAGATGAGAAGTGCAGCCACTTTGGCCGCAGCTGCTCCTGGCACCCAGCACGGACGAACCCAGAAGAGTCTGGGCAAGGTTCAGCTCTGCTCTCTAAGTTTTCGGGCCACATGGGAAACACATTTGACACTCAATCCTTTCTCCTCCCTTCTGCCTGTTTCCACCCGCTTTTCGGCTTCTCTGCCAAGCCCTCGAGATCTAGAGGTCCCACCTAAGAGAAGAGGATCCAGCAGATCCCTACCTTTGCACCAGCAGCACCAGGGAAGCCAGGGGGACCAGCTGGGCCAGTTGGACCCTATAGCAGAGAGAGAAAGAGGGGCATGTGTGAGGGAAGCGATTCCAGTGCACATCTGGAGCTGGCGGCTTTTCTGGGCAGCGGAGCTCTGGCCTCCAGCCAGGATTCCCAAGCTGTGGTCATGGAGCTGCGCTCTGCTTCCAACAAAGAGAAGCTGGAAGGGGCTCTCCCGCGCAGGAGGCCCCTCCAGGGAGGCTCCCGCTGCTCCAGCTAGTTCCCGTTGCTCCAGGACATCAGTGGCACTTACCGGGGGACCAGCAGCACCGGTGGCACCGTCGTTACCGCGAGCACCCTGTAGGCAAGGAGGGAGAGGAGGCGCCCGTCAGCCGTGGTGGCCCCACACGTGGCTCCTGAGCAAGAGCTGCTTGCCAAGGGCGGGCAGCGCGACGAGGGGTGCTCAGGATACTCACAGCAGGGCCGGATGGACCGGGGCGGCCTCTCTCACCGGGAAGACCACGAGGACCCTGCGGAGGAGAGCAGACACGTGGCATCATGAGGGCTCCTTCATCATGGGCCTTGTCCCAGCCCTTCCTGCCCTCCCTGCATGGACGTCTCCATAGACCTGCCTCCCTGCCCCACTGTGCCGGGGTGTCTTTGGAGGAGCAGGCCTGGGGGACAAGCTGCTTCCCCACCACCTTCTCGCCCACCACACAGAGCCCTTTGCTCATCAGGGCTGGATTTCTCCCTTCAAGCTTTTCTTATGCATCTTGCTCTCGGTTGAGGTTGGCTGGAGAAGAGGAGACCTCCCTCACTCACCATTTGTCCAGGAGCGCCGTTCTCACCAGGGCTGCCGGGCTCACCCTAGGGACAAGGGCAAAACAATCAGGGATGTCCAAAGGAAATGAAGGGGGGAGAAGTCTGAAGAGGAGGCCAAGTGCCCTTGTAGGGGCAGTTCCTCACCTTGGGGCCAGCTGGACCAGGTTCACCCTTGGCACCATCCAGACCGCTGAAACCCTGGAGTGCAGGAGAGAGAAGAGTGAGGGTCAGGAGAAGATGTCGCTGCCTTGGTCAGGGTCAGCAGCCGGGTCTAAGAGGGGTTCCAGCCCCTTGCACCATGAAGGACAATGAGGACAATCGGGTGCTCTTGCAACCCGGGTGACGTGGCCCTGCAGTAGCCATGATGCTCCCCTGCCCCATGTGCCCACAGGGTTGACTTGGGCAGGTTGCAAGCCACATGAGGCCTTCAAGAACTTCTGGATCTTAACAGTAACCAAGGACCAACTCACTCTGTGACCCTTCATGCCTGGCAGGCCAGCAGTTCCGGGGAGACCACGTGCACCCTAGGAGAAGAAGACAGAGTGTGACCAGAGAGGCCCATGGAGGCGCAAGCGTTGCTGTCTTCTGACCCCTTGTTCCCATCTCCCAGCCAGCAGCTCCTGGGCACATCCTTGCTCCCAGGCTTTGCCAGACTTTGCCAGGCCCAGGCAGACCATGGCTGGACAAGACGTTTTCTGCCAGCAGGGCCCAACACAGTGGCCATGACCTGCTCACGGATGCCCATGGAGCCACCATCTCCCAAGCATGGTAGACCCTGGAGACATCTTACCTGGGGTCCAGGAGGTCCGCGCTCACCGGGACGGCCGGGCTTTCCAGCTTCACCCTAAGGGAAGGCAAGGAGAAGGACAATTCATTGGAGGTTGATCTTGGACCATGTGCCCCTGCTTGCCTGGAGACCTTCAATCCACCGGCCCAGCCCTAGGGACTTGAGGCCCCAAAGCAGCGAGAGGAGATCCCCTCGTCCCCACAGGACACGGCATTCGCAGCAGCTACTCACATCATCTCCATTCTTGCCAGGGGGGCCAGCTGGACCACGGGGACCCATGGGACCCTAGAAGAGATGATAGGGGTGATCAGGGTGAGGACTTGGCACCTGAGCAAGGCTTCCCCAGCAGCCTCCCCAGGCCGGGTGTTCCCAGGCCGTGCCATTCCCACCACTCCTGGCCCGGAGCCCGGGCGGCTCCAGCTGCAGAATCCCTCAAGCGGCGAAGGAGGGAACGGCAAGAACGACGCCAAGGCTCGGGCTGGGAAAACTCAGTAATCCATCCCAGACTGACAGGATATGAGGAAGAAGGAGAAGATCAGCAAGACTTACAGAAGCACCAGGCTCTCCAGGCTCGCCAGGGGGACCTTGGAAACCTTGAGGGCCCTACAAAGAGGGGAAAAAAAGGGAAAAAACCGTTAGAAAGCAAGCGGCACGGCATGGGGGCATTGCCCACAGGTGACAGGGTACCCAGGTGGGGCAGAGTGGGAGCTGTGCCAGGTGGGAGCCAGGAAAGGCAGGAGCTTCCTGGCCTGGTACCCTCCCGTCCCATCCCGTCTCCTCCATCCGGAGGTTTCCTCCAGCCCGGAGCCCAAGGGGCTCTCGGGGCTGCACCCGCGGGGCTGGAGGTGCAGGGCAAGGGTTGGGATCCGAGCTGGAGACACCAAGGAGAGGACGGATACTCACGGGAGCGCCGGGAGGGCCGGGGAGGCCGCGGGGACCAGCTGGACCCTAGGAAGGGAGTAAAGGGAACGTGAGCGGTGCAGCCAGTGCATCGTGCCCGGGACATCCTGCCCGGCTCGCGCCTCCTCCTGCTTGGCAGCCACCGCTGCCCAGCAGTCGCTCCCGCCCCGCCGCTTCTCTCCTTGTTTTACAACATTCCCACCTCCTCCCTGCTGGCAGCAGTGGCCGCCAGCGCCGGCACGGCTCCGGGTGCCGGCAGGGCTCCGGGTGCCCGCACGGCTCCGGGTGCCAGCAGGGCTCCAGGTGCCCACACGGCTCCGGGTGCCAGCAGGGCTCAGGGTACCCACACGGCTCCGGGTGCCAGCAGGGCTCCGGGTGCCAGCACAGCTCCAGGTACCGCCACGGCTCCGGGTGCCGGCTGCTCCCGGGATGCCCTTTGCAAAGGGGGTGGCCCCGCGGGCTGCTCACCATGGGTCCGGGCACGGGCATGCCGCCGGCTTTCTCGTCGTATCCGTAGGACATTTGGGAAGCGAAGTTCTGCAGGAGGGCAGAGGAGCGTGAGCAGGGAGGGCAGTGGGGACCCCCCCCCCGTGTCCCCTGCCCAGCTCCCCCACTCACCCCGCCAAGGCCAGGGACACCAGGAGGGCCGGGGGGGCCCTGGGGGCCGGTCTTTCCGGGCATGCCATCTCTGCCAGGGATGCCGGGGAGTCCCTGTGGAGAGAGCGGGATGAGGATACTCCAGGATGCTCCATGGGGCAGCCGGGATGCGCGGCGGGAGCAGCACCGGGATACGCACCCTGTCTCCTTTGGGGCCGGTGTCTCCCTTAGGACCCTGGTGGGGAGAGAGGAGAGGCAGGCGGTGAGAAATGGATGGAGAAAATAAGGGATAATAAGGAAATAGCCCTCGAGGTGAGAGCTTTGCGCGGGGCAGCGCTGCGGGTGCTCACCTCTATTGCCACGGGATCCGGGTAGGAGGGGGCGGCTGGGGAGAAAGGAGAAGGGTCAGTTGGGGGAGCGGAGGCTGCTCATGCTGCTGCCTGCCCCACTCGCTGTCCCCATCCCATCCCATCCCACCGTGCCGGGATGTCCCCATCACATCCTGCTGTGCCAGGATGTCCCCATCCCGCCGCTCTGGGATGTCTCCATCCCATCCTGCCATGCTGGGATGTCCCCATCCCATCCCTTCAGGATGTCCCCATCCCATCCCACCACTCCAGGATGTCCCCATCCCACCACTCCGGAATGTCCCCATCCCACCACTCCAGGATGTCTCCATCCCTTCCCACCACTCCGGAATGTCCCCATCCCATCCCGCCGCTCCGGGATGTCCCCATCCCATCCCGCCGCTCTGGGATGTCCCCATGCCGTGCGCGGGGCCGGAGCAGGCGGCGGGCGCGGGATCCGCGGGCGGTACCGTGGCTTTCGGGGCAGATGGGGCAGCATTCTCCGAAGGGGATCTCGGCGTTGGGGCAGTCCGAGGTGTCCTCGCAGATCACCTCGTCGCACAGGATGTTGCCGCTGTCGCACACGCAGATCTGGCAGGGCTCGGGTTTCCACACGTCCTTGTCGCTGTACGTGAGTCCATCCTGTACGCAGCTCCCGGTTTGGACTGGGGGGGAAGCAGAGCCGAGGGCGGCACTGGGATTTACGCTCCCGCCGGGACGCCCGGCGCTCCCGACACGTCCGTGCGCTCCGCTCCCCCCCGCTCTCCCCTCCTCTTTTCCCCCCTCTCCTGGAGCTTTTCTCCCTTCATCTGGTTCTCATCAGCCCATCGCGGTGACACAGGAAAAGCAGCGCCGCAATAAACTCTTCCCACTTACTTTGGAATTTAAACAAAACCTCCAGCCAGGGCTTACGTCCGACCGCAGCGCCGGCCCGCGGGAGCCGCGGCCAAGGCAAATAGCCCCGTGCGGGGCTGGGGGCTCGGGGGGAGGCCCGGAGCCGCCGGCGGGGAGGGCGATGCTGCGGCGGATGCAGGGAATGGCAATGGGAATGGCAATGGCAATGGCAATGGGGATCGGTGGGGCTGGATGAGCAGCAAGCGAGGATGAGGGAGTGCAGGGGCCAAGCGGGCTGGCTCCATGACTGGGGCTGAAATGGGATCGAGGCGGATCCGGAGCCGGGGCTGGATGGGTCCGGATCGGGCTCAGTGGGGCGGCCCGGCCGGGGCAGCGGCTGGAGGCAGGCGGGGAAGCGGGAGCGCAGGGCAGGGCGCCAGGGCCCCGAGCGAGTAGGGGGGGCGCCCGCCCGCCCCAGCCCGCCCTGCTCTGCTTCGCTGGGAAACTCCAAAAAAAATGCAAAAAATCCCAAAAATGGCAAAACGGGGCAAGCGCTGCAGGCTGCAGGGCCCCAGGGACCGTGGGGGTCCCGGCGGGGCCCCCCGCCCAGCACCCCGGGGGCTGCATCCCCTGGTGCAGGGGGGCCGAGCGGTGTCTAGACAGCCCCAGCTTTACGGGCTGCTAAAACATTTTCCTTATGAATCATCCCTGCGTTTTTTTTCTAATTCTTTCCTGATGGCTTTTGCAGATCCCGGCGCTCCCCCTTCCCCTCCCTTCCCGGCCTCCCTCCCTCCTCTCCCTCTCCCCTCCGGCTCCTCGCGCCCCCCGCCACCGTCCCCCCTTTGCCCGGCTCCCCCCAGCCCCCTTCCCGCCCGGATCCCCCTCTCCCGACTTGGCAGCACCTCCCGGCGCTCCCGTCCCTCCCTGCAGCGCCGCAGCCGCCCGCGTCGCTTGTCCCGTTGCCTCCAACGTTCCCTCCTTTCCCTCCAAGCAAATTCCGAAGCCGACGCTCTCCCTGCGCCCCGGAGCCCGCGGCAGCGACGGGAGCGTCGAGGCAGCCCCGTGGGCTCGAGGCCCCGTGGGAGCGAGCGCGGAGCCGTGGCTACTTACTGTCTTCTTCTCCTTGCCCGCGGGTGAGTAGCACAGTCGCTGCTATCAACAGCAGTAACCGAGAATCCACAAAGCTGAACATGTCTAAATATTAGACATGTAGACTCTTTGGGCCTCTTTGTTTCAGAGTCGGGTCATACAGGGCTGCTCTTGACTGTGTAGCTCCAAGCCGGACCCCAGCAGCAACTTCCTACTGGTTGTGCCCCTGCCCCGCTCGCCTTTTTATGCTGCGGCGGCGGCGAGAGGTGGGACCCGCGGCACCCGCGGCCCCGGCGCGCGGCGCCTTTTGGACGGCCCCTCGGCCAATCAGCGGCGCCCGGCACGCCCGCACACGCGTGCACACGCATGCACACGCATGCACACCAATGCACACGCATGCACACGCATGCACACGCATGCACGGGCAGCCCTATGCAAGGACAGTGGCGTTGACGCCGCCGGTGCCGCTTGCCCCGCTGCAGGGGTGCGCGCTGGGGTGGCCGTGTGGATGGGTTTGGGGGTGGGTTTGGGGGTGGGTTTGGGGGTGCCAGGGCCCCTGAGGGCTCCCCCAGTGTGACCATGGGTCGGGATGCAGCCAGGGCGCTCGCCATGCCCAGCACCTGCAGGGACACGGGGACACGGCGGGGTGGCCACCCCGACCAGCCACCCGAGCCCAGGACGAGGTCCACAAGCCCAACCGGGCAGGGCAGAGGGCAGGACCCCGCGGCCAGGCCAGGCACCGCGGGGCACCGGGGCCACCCGCCCTGCTGCCAAACGGGGCAAGGACAACTTGCTTGGGGGGGCTCGCTGGGCGGGAGCCCCCTTTGCTTTTACTTTATTTTCATTCTTTTTCCATTTCCTTTCTCTCTTTCTTCTCCTTTCTCTTTTATTTCCTTCTTTCTTTCTCTCTCTTTCTTTCTTTCCCTCTCTTTCTCTCTTTCTCTCTCTTTCTCTTTCTCTCTCTCTTTCTCTTTCTTCCTCTCTTTCTTCATTTCTTTCTCTCTTTCTCTCTTTCTCTCTTTCTTTCTTTCTCTCTTTCTTTGTTTCTCTCTCTCTTTCTCTCTCTCTTTCTTTCTTTCTTGCCCCGCTCCCTCCATCTCCGCTTTCCCTCCCTGCGCTCTGGCACGCCTCCACGGCTCTTTCCACATTTGAAGAGCCACGTTGGTTGGAAAAAGAAAAAGCTCGCTGACAATAATCCACAATATACTGTGCAATTTGGGGAGGGTGTAATTACACACCAAGAAAGGGTAATATAAATACATAGATCTATATTTTTCTCTATATGTATTTTAGCAGGGCTGTGGCCCGTGCTGGGATCAAGGAGGGGTCCCAGGGTGCGGGACGTGGCCGCGTGTCCCCCAGGTGATGTGGCACATTGTGGGGGGACGCGCTCCATTTTCAGGGTTTTTTTGGGGCAAACGCGGTGTTGAACAGCCCCTTTGCAGGGCCCTGGGCTGGGCTGGGGTCCCTGTGGCCGCATCCTGCTAAAGGTGCCCTGGGCATCGCCGGGACTCGGGGTCCCCTTGGGGTCTGCGCAGCAGCTCGTGGGCCCAGGCGTCCGGGATGGGAGTCCCGAGGCGGTGCAGGGAGCTGCAGTTTTACCCCAGCGGGTCCTGCCCCCTTGTCCCAGCCACCCCACCGGGGCAGAGCACTTGCAAACTCATCACCCTTCCAGTTCCAGAGGTGCCACCCCTTGTGGGGCAGCAAAGGGCCCGCGCGCCCCCCACTTTGCACCCAAGCACCCAAGTTCGGGGGGTTTTCCACCAATGTAGGGCAGGAGAAGAAGAAACCAACAACGGGTGGGGGGGCAGAGACACGTCGAAGGCGAGAGCGAGAAGTTGGCTCCGCCAGTGACCTCTCCAGGTCTTTTTTTCCAAGCCGCTATTAAATGCAAAGCAGAAAAAAAAGGCAGCGCGCGGCGGGCGAAGGCGCTGGGGCGCTGAGCAGCACACGCAGCAGCTGGCCGCCGCTCCGGTCGTATCCATGCATCCGAGACACGTTGCAGCCGAGGGCTCCTCCAATCCCGCCCCGGCGGCTCGCAACCCCCTGGCCGCGCTCCAGCCTGAAGATGTGTCTTTAATTTTTGCAGCATGACAGAAAAGAAAAGAATGTCATCGTTTTTTATATGCATGGAGCGCGGGAGGGAGCAGGGGGGCCAGTGCCACCTCATCAGCCCCGGCCGCCCGCCCCAGGAATGCAGGAGGGGTCGGGGCAGGGGATGGGGGCTGGGGGGGGGGGCCGAGGACGACGGAGGGGAAGGGAAAGGGAAGAAATCCTGCTTCCAAAAAAAAAAAAAATAAAAGGAATAATAATAATAATAAAAGCCTGGAAAAGCCATCAGGATCCTAGGAAGCGAAACGGGAGACGGCAGCCCCGGGGCCTGGGCCTGTCCCGGCTGCGGTTGGGGGGACCTGGTGGGGATGGGGACGGGGACAGCAGAGCAGTGCAGTCCCCTGTGCCCCCCGGGGCTGCCCTCTTCTCCCCCCCACCCCACCCCATTCCCCCCACTGGGTTCACTGGTGCCAACTGGCCTGGGCAGGAGGAGGACGTGGTCCCCAAGGGTCAGCGGGGAGCGGGACGGGGACGAGCGGATCGAGATCCCCATCCATGTCCCCATCCCTGTCCCCATTCCCATCCATGTCCCCATCCCCGTCCCCATCCCCATCCCGGTGCAGGGGGGTGGGGGGGCTGCTGTGCCGGAGCGGGAGCCGCCGCCGGCATCTGGAGCGCGTTACGTGCCCGGCACATGGAGTGCATTAAGTCCCGCCGCCCGCTCCGGCCCGGGGCCGCCCGCTCCGCTCCGCTCCTCCCGGCCCCGCTCCCGATCCCGCTCCCGGCCACGCTCCCGATCCCGCTCCCGGCCCCGCCGCCCACCGCACCCCGGCCTTGGGAGGACCTGCATGGGGGGCACAAATTATGCCCCCCATCCCATGCCAAAATAAAACCATCCTGTTCCCAGCATCGCAACCGGCAGCGGCTCCACCAGCACCGCGCTGAGGGTCCCGGGACGCCTGGGCCCCGCGGGGGGGGACAACGCCTGCCTCAGTTTCCCCCAGCCCCCCTGGGTGGCGGTGGCCGCGGCCGCAGCCGGCACCGCCCCGGCTATTCCTGGTGGCCGCTCCGAACCCGTAATCACGGCGACGAGTGCGCCGGCTAATTGCAGCAGTGCCCGGGTTTAATTGGCCTCAGTGCTGCCAGGGCTCCGCGTCGGAGCGCGGAGGAGGCTCGGGAGGCTCCGGAAGCGGAGGCCGCGCTCCCGTCCCCGGGAGAGCCCCGGGTCCCCCCAGCCCTTCCCATGGCTTGATCCCTGTCTGCATCCCCTGGGCAATGCCAGGCCACAGGGGTGCTGGGGTGGGATGGGGGCTCTTGGGGGGCTGGGGACCCCCTTGGTGATGGGATGGGGTTGGGGATGGCCTGATCTCCAGCACTCATTAGCCCTCGGGTGCAGCGCCAGGCGGGGGGTATCGGAGCCCCCAGCCCACATTTTTCCATGATTCCCCCCCAGGGGCCATGGGGCCCGTCCGCACCCTGCGACCCCCAGAGCAGCGCTGAGCTTAGAGACAGAGCACCCCAAGCAGGGGGGCACACCTGGGGCTGGGGGTGCTCTGGAGCCCCAGGAAGGGTGTTTTGCAGCGGGGTCCCGGGGCGCTGCCCCCAGCGCCTTGCGGAGCCGCTGTGGAAACTCTGAGCTCCGCGCCGAGCTGCTGCCGTTGCCAGGTCGCTCTGCTCCCCGCTCGCTCTCTCTTTTTTTATTATTATTCGTTTTCCTTTTCGATTTCATTGAAGTCTTTGCAGCTCCAGCTGCCGTCGGCTGGGGCCCCACGCGTCCCCCCTCCCTCTGCAATACAGGGGGTATCTGCAGCCCCCAGGCTCCATCTGCCCCCCTGCGTCTTCCCCAGTCCCCAGGGGCCTCGTTGGGTCCCTTTGGAGCAGGTCCCTGTCCCCAAGGTCCCCGCTTCATCCTAAGGGGGGGTCTCCCAGCTCCAGGTGGCCCCCAAGCCCATGGCAAGGAGGTTTGGGGCTGGGGGCTCTGCTCTGGAGATCACGAGAAGGGGCTGGGGGGCTGCCCCCCGGCCACGTCCTTGCTATGGGGCTGGAGCACCCTGTGCACGTCCCCCCTCCAGCTCCCGGGATGGGCTGGGGGTGCGGATGGGACTGGGGGCCGCAGCGGGGCCAGGGGAGCCTGGCCGGGCTCCTCTCCGTGCTTAGCTCATGGCAGGCAGGATGGGATGGGACGGGATGGGATGGGATGGGACGGGATGGGATCGCTCCTCGCCGCCGCCGCCGCCGTGGGAAGAGGCCCCAGCGCCACGTGGACGGGCCGCCCGCCTCGCACCCTCCTCCTCCTCCTCCCCCAGCCGTGGAGAGGGCCCAGGCGTCCGGCGCTGCCCACACCCCAAACCCCCGTCCTCCCGCCCCGGGAAGATGCCCAGGGACGAGGGGGGACCCTCTGGACCCTCATTCTGCTTTGCTGGTTTGGGGGGAGTCTGTGGGGTCCCCCTCGCTGCTGGCAGCCAAGCGGGTGCCCAGGGCAGAGCCTGGCACTTCCAGCGCCCTGTCCAGCACCAGCCGGGTCCCCCATTACCACCAGGGCTCTGGGGGTGCCTTGTTTTGGGAGGGAGACCCAAGGAGGGCAGAATTGGGCGGGAGGGTCAGAGAATTCAGCAGATCCTGGCGGATGGAGCAACAGGGTCTCGGAGATGCAAAATCCATCACAGAGCCCATGGCCCCCGGGTACAGCCACCCTGTGCTGCAGAGGTGCCGTGGAGCTGGATTGGGGTGGGATGAAGGTGGAAACGTCAGGGATGAAGGTGCCAGGGTTGGGTTGGGGTTCCTGGGGGAAGGCGCCAGGGTTGGGTTGGGGTTCCTGGGGGAAGGCGCCCCGGTGGGCTGGCTGGGTTGGAGTCCTGGGGTGCAGACGGGGGATTCGGGGGCGCTGCCGTGCGGGGCGGCTGCGCGGGGCGCTCGCCTGGGGCTGCGGGCGGCGGCGGCAGGATGGGGCTGTTGGGTTGGGCTTTGGTGGCTCCTCTTCTGCTCAGGAGCAGCGTTTAGGTTTGGGGACCGGGCTCCACCAAGCAAACGGGCTGAAGATGGATGGCGAGAGGGACGGCTGGAGTGTGGGGAGAACCCCCGTATGGGGGGGCATTGGATGGCGCTGGACAGAGGGGTCGATTTCCCAGGATGAGCAAGACCCCCCCCCCACAGGGTTGGGGGTCCCTCCTCTCCTGGCACTGCCCCCCGCCCCTCACTGGGGTCCCTGGGTCCCCAGTGCACCAGGGGGGCAGGACCCCCATCAGGACAGGCTCGGCCTGCGCCCCCCTCCCGGCCCCTGCAGCTCCGGCCCGGACGCCGGGGCCCCTCCAGCTGGAGCCGCAGCCGCGGTGCCCGAGCCCAGCCCTTCCTCCTCCTCCTCCTCCTCCCTGGCCGCTTCCCAGCCCCACGTCAGCATCTTCCCCCCATCCCTCCCCCCAGTTCATCCCAGTTCCCTCCTGCCTCCGGGACCTGCACTGGGCTGGAGCGGGGCCGGCGAGGGGGGGGGTTTAACCCTTCCCTGTCGCCTGCCCTGATCCCACTGCTCCCCCCTTCCTGATGCCCCCGTCATCCTCGTCCCCCCCATTCCAGCCATGCCCTCCGTGCATCCTCCCTCATCCCCATGCTGGTCCCTGCCACGACCACTGTCCTTGTGGTGTCCCCGTCCCCCATGCAGGACCCCAACCCCGGTGTGTCCCCCAACCGCACCCCGTCCCCCAGCCTCGCTGTGTCCCTAGTCCCCATGTTGTCCCTAGTCCCCATGTTGTCCCCTATCCCCAGGGTGTCTCCTATCTCCTTGGTGTCTCCCATCCTCACCATGTCCCCTATCCCCGTGGGGTCTCCCCCATCCTCATGGTGTCCCCCATCCCCACTGTCCCCCATCCCCAGGGTGTCCCCTGTCCCCATGGTGTCTCCCCCATCCCCACGGTGTCCCCCATCCTCAGGGTCTCCCCCATCCTCAGGGTCTCCCCCATCCCCAGGGTGTCCCCTGTCCCCATGGTGTCCCCCATCCCCACAGTGTCCCCCATCCCATCATGTCCCCCATCCCCACGGTGTCCCCCATCCCGCCGTGTCCCCCCGTCCCCGCCACGTCCCGTTCCCGTGCCCTTGGGCCCGGCCCCGCTGCACTGGCAGTGGGGAGGAAAGCGTGGGAGGAGCGGGGGGGGGCCGGGACAGACGTGGAAATTTGGGGGGGATGGGGAAGGTGTGACCACACCACGAGGGGCGGGGCCTGCCCGCAGGGGGCGGAGCCACTGGACAAAGGGCTGGAAAAAAGGCTGAAAAAGGGCAAAGCCCCAAAAAGTCCTTCCCGCCCACAGCCCACGGCCCAGCTCGCGGCTGCCTCCCTCCCTCCCCGCGCACACACGTGTGCCAAGCGCTGCACACATGTGCAAGCATGCAGCCAAGAACTGCACACATGTGTGCAAGCATGCAGCCAAGAACTGCACACATGTGTGCAAGCGTGCAGCCAAGAACTGCACACATGTGTGCAGGCATGCAGCCAAGAACTGCACACATGTGTGCAGGGATGCAGCCAAGAACTGCACATATGTGTGTGCAAGCATGCAGCCAAGAACTGCACACGCCTGTGCAAGCATGCAGCCAAGCGATGCACACGCCTCTGCAAGCATGCAGCCAAGTGATGCACACACACGTGCAAGCGTGCAGCCAAGAACTGAACACATGTGTGCGGAGATGCAGCCAAGAACTGCACACATGTGTGCAAGCATGCAGCCAAGCAATGCACATGCATGTGCAAGCATGCAGCCAAGTGATGCACACACGCGTGCAAGCGTGCAACCAAGAACTGCACACATATGTGTGTAAGCATGCAGCCAAGCGCTGCACACGCCTGTGCAAGCGTGCAGCCAAGCGATGCACACACGCGTGCAAGCGTGCAACCAAGAACTGCATACACACATGCGTGCAAGCGTGCAACCAAGCGATGCACACGCATGTGCAAGTGTGCAACCAAGAGCTGCACACACACGTGTGTGGCCTCCACGTCGGCAGCAAAGGGGGGCATGGGGGGGGCAGGGACCCCCCTGCCCCACGTGTCCCGACCCCCCCAGTGCTGCTGGTCCCACCAGGGGGGCTCAATGGGGTCCCTTTAGCAGAGGGGAGGGGGTGTCCCCGCTGTCCGCACGGCGCTCCAGCCTCCTGAATCCAACTGCATGAAAACTGAGGATTCCTCTTTATTTTGGAGCGGGATTTAACACCCCAGCCGCAAAGGGGGGCTCCGGCACCCGCTCGGCTCCAGCGGCCCCCTCCCCTGCCCATCCGGACCCCTCATCCCTCCTCTGGCCCCCCGGACTCGCTGTCCCTCCGTCCATCCCAGCCCTCTGTCCCTTCGTGCTCCTCTCCTCCCGTTGCTCCCTGTCCTCCCGCTTCCAGCCGCTCCATCCCGCTGCCCTTCCCGCCCATCCCGAGCTGCCTCCAGGCCCCGCTCGGGCTCCCGGGAAGCCGCTGCTGTTGCTGCCCCTCGGGAGCTTCCAGCTGGCAGCGCATCCCGGTTCCCGCCTGTCCCCTCGCTCCCCGGAATGCTGCCAGGGAGCCGGGCTGGCCCAGTGCCCATTCCCGGCACATTCCTGCTCCCGTGGATGCTCCCGGAGCGCATGCCGAGGTCACATTCCTGGCCATCGTGAGGGATTCCCAGGGACAGGAATGGTACCCAGGGATGGGAGCGATGCCCAGAGATGGGGCATTTGGAGCCATTTCCAGGGATGCAAGCAATACCCAGGGAGAGAAGCCATGCCCAGAGACAGGAGCAATTCCCAAAGATAATTCCTAGAGACAGGAGTGATATCCAGGAACAGGAGCAAAGCCTGGGATAGGAGCAGATCCCAAGGATAGCAAGAATTCCCAGGAATGGGAATGCCATCCAGCGATAGGAGCAATTCCTAGGGATAGAAGCAATTCCCAGAGACAGAAGTGATTCCCTAGAATAGGAGAAATGCCCAGAGATGAGAGCAATATCCAGGAACAGGAGCAGAATCCAGGCATGGGAGCAGGTCCCAGGGATAGGAGCGATCCGCAGGGATGGGAGCAGCTGCTCCATCCCGCTCCCACGGAGCCGGTTGCACCGGGAGCGTCTCCGAGGCCGGGGCAGCTGCCGGGGGCAGCAGGGCCGGGGGTCCTGTCGCATGGAGGGGTCGGGGCGGCACCGCAATAGCGCCGGCTCCGAGGG
This sequence comes from Nothura maculosa, assembly GCA_032353885.1. Taxonomy (NCBI): domain Eukaryota; kingdom Metazoa; phylum Chordata; class Aves; order Tinamiformes; family Tinamidae; genus Nothura; species Nothura maculosa. Next base: position 309 of record JAUBOD010000605.1, on the reverse strand, counting down.
CCCCATCCCGCTCCAAGGGCCCCATCCCGCTCGGCTCCGGCCGAATCCCGCCGCCCCCGCAGGAAGGCGCCGGCCGCAGGATCCATGGAAGGGCGGCAGGAGCGGGGCCAGGCGGCCCCGGCCACCGGCGTCACCCTGGCACGCGGCGGCGGCGGCTCCTTCGAGGAAGCAGGATGAGGAGCCCGGCCGGAGCCGGAGCCACCGCTGCGCCTGGAAGCTGTGCCACGCTCCTGGATCCCTGCGCTCCAGGAACCCCCTGCTCCAGGATCCCGGTGCTCCAGGATCCCTGCGCTCCAGGAACCCCCTGCT
>JAUBOD010000603.1:0-45563 GCA_032353885.1 Nothura maculosa | reverse complement strand
GGGTTAGGGTTAGGGTTCAGAGAATGAGAGAGTGTAGAGGCAGCATTGGAGTTGATGTCGAAAGAGGGTGGCAAAGGCATTATCATGATGTTAAGTGATCTGTGCTAGCAGCACTTTTTCATTTTAGCCACTAAATGTGTCCTAGTGCCAGCCCAGCCGCGAAATTCTTTCACTTCTAGCAGTAACTTCAGGGTTCAGAGAATGTGATAGCATATAGGAAGTACTGGTGTTGGTAGTGCAGAGGCTGGTGAAGGAAACCAGCCCTAACCCTCTGTGTCAAATATTTTTCAGGCCTCTTTTGTCAGTAGATCTCATTTTTTCCCCTATATGAAAAAGTTCTTCCATCGGCACTGTCATGGTACTGCTGTTATTCCCTTTGAATCCTCTTTTCACACCTACTGTATTGCTCTATACTCTCTTCTCTGTCAATCCGAAGTTTAACCCTCAGTATTAACCAAGTTTTCATGAGCATGCTAGAGATAAGATTGATTGTAGTGCAAAACTCAAAAAACTGTTCCCAGTACAGCTCAGTTGGACCACTGTGTTTCTCTTTCCATGCCCTTTTCATAGCAAGTCCCGTGCTGCTGCCTGTACATTATCTCCTTTTCTCAAACTTTTCTCAATTTATGGCTGGCCCACGTTATTGCATTCTGGGATAAGCCCCTTAGTTTTGAGTTCTCTTTTGAGTAGCATAGTTTTGTTGGGCATAGGGTATTCCTGATACTCCATAAGAAAGGGCATATGCAAGTATTGTACATTTTTCTTCTTATATCTGTGGAATAACTCTGTAATGAGGACTGTCTGGATTAGAACTTTTAGAAGAGTAGTCGAGGAAGGCACGATTTCCTTGTAGAAAAATTCAGTGTTCTATTTCATAAATTGAAGGCAAGGTAACATTGACATATTTAACAGAAAAGAGTATATTTTTATTTTGTTGGACTCCTCTGCTGAGTCCTACTTTCTATATACACACATATATATATATATATATATATATATATATATATATAATTGTATATGTAGCAAAATGCGTCCTAACCAAAACTTCAGATGGACAAACTAAACTACAGTGCATGATTAAGCTCGTGGGTTTTTTTGATTGGTCTTTTTTTTTTCTTTTCTCTCCTACTATTGTATGGTTCTTTGTTATTGGGAAAGCACAAGTCCTTGTGAATTCTAGTGGTTCTAATGAGAAGGAAAAGATATCTACTCAGAACTGATATCTACTCAGAACTGGTCAGGCAACTAGAAGGGAAGCTGATAGACACAGATACAGACTCATTAGAGAACAATATAACATTATAACAGTCTTAGTACAGTGACTGACCTGAGCTGTAAGAGCAAAGTGAAAATAACAATGATGTTGGAGAAGTGGGCAATCTAACCCAGCTCCCTGCTAATGGTCATTCCTTGAAGTATGTTTTCGAAAGTTCTGCCTCTGGCTTTTGCATATGGAAGGTGGAGGATTTCTGCTAAGTATTTTGGGATGTTCCAGAGCTTAATGAGACTCTTTGTACTTACAGATGGACTTGTAATTCATACTGAACATGACAGATGAGCCAAGCAATTCATGTACTGCCTATGCACCTTCATGAAGCAGATTTTTAATCTCATTTCAATGATTCGGTAAATCTAGACTACCGAACGCCCCTGCCTCGCGTGGCTGATGGCGCCTCCCGCTGGGGGCGGCGCTCGTACCGCCGCCATGGCGGCTCGGCCCCGCTTCACACGCAGAGCCGTAGAGGCGGGCGCAGGGGCGGAGAGCGGCGGCGCCGCCCCATTTCTGCTCACTGACGGAGGCGGAGGTGGAGGTGCGGCGCGGCCCTTGGTGCGGCTGGTGACAAGCGGGCGGCGCGGCCATGAGCCGCAAGGGCTCGGTGCAGCAGAAGGTGCCGTGTCTGTTCGTGACCGAGGTGAAGGAGGAGCCCTCGGCCAAGCGGGAGCGACAGGTCGGCGCAGCACCGCGGCCCAACTGGAAGGCGGCGAGGTGGTCCTTGCCACTTCCCGCCCTGCCTCCCAGCCCTTGCTTCTCCCCGCTTGCCTCCTACCGCTTCCATGTCCCCCTTGCCTCTCCTCGGAATTTTCCTGATTCTGCAGACTTGCAGAAGTGAAAATAGTCTAGCACAATCGGAACTACTTGTTGGCGAGATATAAAAAGGGTATTTTGGAGAGGCCGAGTGGCGTTAGGTGTAATGATAGACTTCCTGACTAGGTTTTCTGATTTCTTCACGTTGGCATCTGCTGTTGCTCCCCGCCTGTCCAGGATGCTCGTGCCCATCTGCGTGTTTTTTCTTGCCCTGGGTGCTTGACTTTGGGGTGGAGGGGCAAAAATGCCCTTAACGTGTAAATAGCTAAGTAGTTAAACTCTATGTGCCTCCCCCACATGGATGATGGTCTGTCAGTGTATTGCCCTGTATTGCTGTTTTTTCATATGAAAAAGAACATGAGGTTAGAGCTGTGACTGGTATGTACGCATGTGTAAACATACACTTCTTTTGTTTGTTTATTTGTTTCTTCTTTTTCCCTCCATCTAAGTACGTACGTGTATGTATAAAGGCCACGTAATGTAAAGAAAAGCTGGAAGAAGGTTCTAAAGACAATTCATATAATTCATAGAAATGGGAAAGTTTTGCAAGAGGACATCTATTTTTTTTGCCATCAGAAAAAAATACAAAAAAAAGACTTATTGAAAGATCATAGAATTCAAAATTGATTAGAGAAGGATGGATTATTATTGCAGAGGAAAATGTAGTTATTATGAAGGAAAATATTTTAACCTAAAAACAAATGATCACAGTTTCACTGAAACTGAAATCCTATTAAAACTGAGTCCTGCATCTCATAGAAAATTGGAACAGTTGCAGATTCCCAGATCACTTATTTCTTTGCCTTTTTTAAGGGGAAAATGTTTAGTTGACAACACTGGTAAGTGTTAGTGGTTACTTAAGTTGTAGTTAATACTGGTATCCTATATTGAACCAACATATTTTTAGCATTAGCACTAACCACTGTTTCAGGGCAGCTACTGATTTTCAGCTCCAAACCAGAAGAGCAAATGGTCGTTAGACACATATTGAACTTCAGTTGCCATAGTCATACAGGGAGGCACATTTCAGAATTTTGTGTCATTGGGGTGGAGGCCTTCTAAATTATAGGTGCTACTTGAAGTCATCTATAAATATAAATTGAGAATAGAAAAAGGGAAAATAGTTTGCAAGTAGGTTGCCTTTGTTCTTTCGTGTTATGGCGTGTCAAACAAATTTCTGAAAGAAATAAGGTTGTGTTTAGGTAGTATTATCAATTATCATGTGTAATTCTGACTTTGTAAAGGGCAACTATAACAAGCAAGAATCAGTGACAACAAGGCAATTGTGATGGGAGTTTAACATGTCTGTCTTCTTCTCAGCCATTTAAAGTATTGGCAACTGAAACTATAAGTCGGAAAGCATTAGATGCGGATATATATAATGCAATTCCTACTGAAAAGGTAGATGGAACCTGCTGTTACGTAACTACTTATAAAGGTAATGGAATATCCATTTGCTTATTTCTTATGTTGCGTAGTAGCCTTATGTTTTCCTTAGTTCTCTCCTTTATTCTGTGTTGTCATAAGATTACAGCATTTGAGGAATTAAACTTTTTAACTAAACAGTTGACAGTTTAGTGTTATAGTTGCTGTAAATACAATTTCATAGACATCTATAAAATTGTTACAGATTTTAGTCTCCAGCATATATGAAGTTTCAAGTTTACATGCGAAGTAAGAAACTGGGCTAATCCACTTCAATGTTTTCAATCACTAAGCCTTTTTTGTACTTGAGAATTTATATAACAGATGTTTAATTTTGTTGAGGACTAAAAAAGGATGTTTTGAAGAAATGAGAAAATGGTGGTCTTTTATAAATTATAGTTAAAAATTAAATTTCTTCAGTGACAAATAGATATTTTACTTTTTACATGATCAGTTTCAATGCTATGCAGAGAGTAGTGTTACCTAAATAAACTGCTTGCTTTATACCTCTGGCATTTCTAGGGCAGCCATACCTGTGGGCCAGGCTAGATAGAAAACCCAACAAGCAAGCTGAGAAGAAGTTTAAACGATTCCTGTATTCTCTGGAAGATAGCAAAGGTTGGTGAATATCTCTTTCCTACGTTGGTAATGTAGGCATTTCAGGTAGATGAACACCTCAGGTCTAATGAGGAAATGTCAGTGATCCCACTCCTTACTTTTTCTTCTTAATGTCATTCTTAACTTTACTTCCCTTGCTCTAGTTTAAATATGATGTTGGCTCTTCAAGCAGTGTTTCTGAATCTGAGTCAGTTTTAACATTTTAAACTTCCCCAATGCTTTTATGCTACTTCAAACCATTCTAATTCTAGACTGCAAAAATATGGTGTTGGTACTTGTACCAAGTAACTGGGAATATCACTTTTAAAAATATATTATAAAAAAATTGTGTCTTATTACGGTGTTTTAATTCTGACATTGAAAGAAAGAGTTTCAAAATGTAAAAATGGCTAAGAGTTTGTGAGAAACTAAATGTCACATATGTATGTTTAGAATTTGTTTGGAATATTGAAGAAGATTTCAAGCCTGTTCCAGATTGCTGGATTCCAGCAAAGGAAATAGAGTTCTGTAATGGGAATCCTCTGCCTGATGAAAATGGACATATGCCAGGTATGTATAGAAAAACACAGTTAAAATGAGGAAAAAAAATCTTTTTGAAGTGAATTAGGGCTAGTTCCTGATTTACATGTAGTAGCAACATATTCAGAAAACAAAATGAAAATTAATTGTGCACTTCTCAGTAAGTTACGACACAACAAAAATAATTACTTGTACCGATGAACTGTAGAGTCTCAGGAAACTTCAACTGAAACCATAGTTCTCATTTTTGAGTTCTTTTGACATTTTTTGGAGATACAGCACAGATTTTTCTGTTACACTTTCTGTTTATAATTAAGGTAACTGATTTTTAATGCATGTAGAATTCTAATAAGCATTTGATAAATCTGTACATTTAGTTTGGTAAAATACAATGTTTTCCCTTAGGTTGGGTGCCTGTGGAGAAAAATAGTAAACAGTATTGCTGGCACTCATCTGTTATAAATTATGATGCTGAAATAGCGCTGGTTTTGAAGCACCATGCTGACCCTGGGCTTCTGGAAATCAGTCCGGTGCCTTTGTCAGACCTTTTAGAACAAACACTGGAGCTTATTGGAACGAATATTAATGCAAATCCATATGGTAAGTATAGTTCCTTGTGGGATACTTTTGTATTGAGTGATCATTTTGATTGAAACATGTGCTGCTATTTTGTCTAACAAAAAAGTTCTGTGTTCTAGCTAATAATGTAACTTTTTTAGAATGGAATGAAGGAATAGCTCAAAGAGTGTTCACAGGATAGTATCTAAAATAGTAAAGCTGAGTAGTTATGAGTCCATTTGTTTGTTAGACCTCTTTATGCATTCATGTTCTTCAGGAGATGCTGTAGAGCTGCTTTGACTTGAGTCTTTCCAGTTAAGCAGAACAATTTATTCTTGCAGAGAACATTGTAAACTTCGGTGTAACAGTAGCTTCTTTGATATGAAAATGCAGGATAAAGTTCAGTTTTACATGTATGTAACTGGAGAAAACTACTCATGCTGTTTTGACATGGAGTTGTGTGTGACACCTGAGAGGAAAAAGAGCTATACTGTTAATTTTCTCAGTGATGAATATATGGTCTTGGGCTTGTGTTTAATCCACTTCACAGACAGCTATTTCAGTGTCTTGTCTTGGTCTCTTTTTCTAACTGCTTCTTTGATGCTATTTCATGTATTAAAATAGAAAGTTTTATTCAGCTGTTGTTTCTTGAGCCCATGAGAGCTAGTCTTGAGCTGCAAATACTTTTAATTACGTTACAAATGTTACAAATACTATTCAAGAAAAAGTAGTATAAGCTATGTTGTCGTTACGGCTTCTCCCATTAAAAACCTTTTAACAAAAAAACAATCAGGTTTGAGCAAAAGTGAGATATATGAGTGTTTACTTCTGAACTTTGCTGTTAGGATAAGTTGCAACGATGAAAAGGGAAAAAGGTAGTACCTACTCTGAGCATTTTCTCAAAAATTAAAGCAACTGCAATAAAAAAATATAACTTTAATCTCAGATGAAAACTTGCATCAATCAGCTATGAAACAATGTATTTGTTAACATATTAACTGGTATTTATAAGATAGTATACTATGTTTTTAGAAACTAAAATGTTTGTGTTGTGGATCGTGATCTGAAGCACAGTGAATTTACTTAGTAACCTTTGGGTTGATGAGGAGACCTTGGGGACAAAATGGAGCTGTATAATCACTATTTTTTATAGATAAAATATTTTACAGGAGAAGACAAGAGCTGCATTCAATAGTTAGATATTTATTTCTCTGTTTAAAGGAAGATAAAATTGCAGTATCCAATAGAAATCTACTTTGATAAGAATGTTTTTAATAGTAACAAAAGTGAGGAAACTCTTAGCTCAGATTGTTATCAGGCTATCAGGAATGCTTATGTTTCTTTTAACACAGGATTAGGAAGCAAGAAACAGCCTATACACTTTCTTGTACCACATGGGGCATTTGAAATTAAGAATTCACCTGCTTTGAAACAAAAAGATATATTGTCTTGGTTTGAAGACTGCAGCGAAGGTAAAGTTGAAGGAATTGTGTGGCATTGCAACGAAGGACGTTTAATCAAGGTAAATATAGACAGACACACAAAAATCAATTTAAAAGTTCCCAAAATAAATTGTTTATTTAAAAAAAAACACTACAAAAGAAAAAGTAAAGGCCAGGGAGGAAGAAAATATATTTAAGCAATATTTACTACTGCTTATGTTGGGTGGAAAAAAATATTCATAGATATTTTTAAGACAGAAAAATTAGGATATGGCAACTTCTATCAATTCTGTTATCTCTGTCTTCAAAAATCCTATTTTCATATAAATACTACTTTGATGTTCCCGATGTAAAGTGTTGATGTCCAGTCATATTCAGAAATCAAATGGACAGCAACCTGCTAGATCCTGTAGATTTCCAGAGTCTATTGATCTTTCAATGTAGAGCTCTGTTGTTCCAGCACCTACTAGGGTTTTGTTTTGTCATGGCAATATGGAAATAACACAAGCTGTTTGTATTCTTGCTTGAGTAATTGCAGTCTTTAAGACTTTAAGCTAATTTTAGTCATAATGAAAAAGATTAGTGCTTAATCAGAAAGTACTGACACAATTTATACTAGCTGGTTGTGTCTTACCATTCACCTTTGCCTTGTTTTCCAAATTCTTTGGTGGTGAACATTCTTCTAAGAAATTGTGTGACAGTGCAGTTAGCCAGGCTGCTGAATGGTGATCACTGTAATGACAAGATACTTTTTTTCCCATTAATGAAATAATTGAGAACATAGAATAAAAGTTATCTTCCTTGTTTGTATAGGAAGCTCTTGATATCGTAAAGCTTCTTTTATTTTGGTAATCTATTTCTTGTAATGTTGACTTAATTTAAAAAAAAGTTAATAAAAGTGTCCTCTTTGAGTAACAGACAAGTTAATGTAACTTCTTAAGCTGTGGAGGACACCTGGGTTCTAGCTTGCCTTTTGTGCTTCTTTGTTAATCATTAACATGATGAATAATGGTGATGGGTAGTAAATGACCTAATGCAAGGGATTTTCAAATCATCAGCTCAAATCAGTAGCTGGCAAGTGTTGGGTTACTATATTACAGTCTCTAAAAGTGATCCTATTTCATTTATTTTAGCTCCATCGCCATCATCTTGGTTTACGCTGGCCAACTGCAGAAACATATCTCAACTCTCAGCCTGTTGTCGTTTCCTTTAATAGAACAAAATATGACTGCAACTTTGAGCCAAAGAGTTTGTTTCACCATTTTTCAAAGCTAGATGGTCAGAGATTTGACAGATTAAAAGATATCAACTTTGATGCTTGAAAGACTTTTCAATCTTTTAAATTCCTTGCCCTTTGCTGCGTTCCTCCCATCTTTTGCTTATCACAGGGAACGCTTAACAAAGCACTTTGTCCCTTAGGTAACAGCCAAGCTGAACTATAATTAAAAATAGCCATTTATGCAAACCTGTATCTCACAAAAAGAAATTCACAGCATGCTTACAGCTAGATCTCTCTGCTTAATAGTCAGTTCTGAAATATTGTTAGGTTCAAACTGTTTCTTGAAACTGCTAAGCAAGAAGTATGTTGTCTGACACTGGCTAGTTCCTTGTAGCTTAATTCACAAATGCAGCCAACTGTAAAAGTTTCCATAAGTTACACTTCCTTAAATACAGTGAAGACACTGTTACATTTAGAATTCAGATTTAGGATCTCATTGTTTCTCATCAGTGAAAGGCTGATTTCAGTTAGGACCAAAATTAGGCCTGAAATGTGGTAAGTTTAAATTGCAGCAGTTTTTCTTGGGTGAATACTTTCCAGTGTATTATTTAACTGTAAGCTACAGCAATAGGCAGCAAGTTGCTACTTAAACTTAATTAAGCTGTGTCTTGCAGGTATTTCTGCTATTTTGGGATACACAAAAAGAAAACGGCGTAAGCACTACAAAGTATGTTAGATCTGTTTTGAAGTCCTTCGTAATTAGAAAAAAAAACATGTCTTGGTCTCATAATAGCCCTTTTATGACTGTGTCTTAATTGGGAAACTGCATATCAAGGAAAACGTTATTTTTTTCAAAAGATATTAATAAAAGTGAGAATACACAATGAGTGCAGTGAGCTTTATTTTGTCTATATTATGAAAATATACATCCAGCTATACAAAGTATACAAAAACCTTAAAAAAAAAAAAGGAAGCAACTGTACATTTATCTACAAAAAATAGTTACCTTAGCTGAAATATTACACACTTATTTTTTACATCTTCACTCTTGGATTTTTCTCAAATAGAGGTAGAAAATAATTAATGTTCTTCTCTGACTGGAGACAACCAGCACAGTGATCCTGAGTCTTTACGTGAAATACAGGTTAGCAGGAGACAGCAAGAACAAATTATATATTCTTGATATGGCCAGAATTACTGTTCTACATTCACACAAGGTACATGGGATAAGACTGGTTTTCTGTTTTGAGTACAAGAGATAAATATTGCCTCCAATTCATTTATTATCTTAATTAGGTTTTGCACTCTTAGGAATGTGCCACACTATTGCAACTTTGAGGGGCTTTTAGCATACCAGGATAAAAACAGATAAATAATGAACAGTATTATGTGATTACTCAGGATTTATTTTCTGTAGTGACACAAGGTTTATTAAACATAGCCTAATCAGCAGAAGTGTCGGCTGGAATACCCACATGAATACCAAGACCCTCAGAAAGCTGCTTTAATCTTTCTTCTAAGATAATATTTTTTTTTACTTCTTCACTGTAGTTATATTTCAGGTCCTCAATTTCTTCAAAAAAGGAAGGGTCAAAGTTATCCAGTTCTTTTCTTAGTCTTTTTATTTCTTCCTATAAAATGAATAAAATTTTTATATACCTATCTAGAACTTAGGAGGTAAATTTCAACAGTAGCTGTATTGACTTTTTTTTTCCTTAAAAGGGTAAATGATCAGAATGAGAATGTTTTCACTCTACAGATAGAAAAATCTATCCAATAACAGCAAATTCATAAAATAGAAAACAAGCTTCCTAAATTTAAAAAAAAAAAAGTTTTATGTGATATGCTTAACCAACAGTTTATTAATAGTTAAGTTTAGGTATTAAATAGATCTTTCCAGCTGCCCCTAACTTTGCTTGGTTATCTTGCATAGGACATCCTCCTTACATACAAACCTTACACCTCACCTTTAACTGCTCTTTTTCCAGATCTGAGGCGCACAATTTTGTCTGAAGATCAGCTACTTCTGTCATTAACTTATCATTTTTATTCTTATCTATGATTCCATTATGTCCTGCAAAATGATAAAGAAATTTAGAAGTAATGAACTAGATGAATAAAATGAACAGTAAAACTGAGACAGTTAATGTGCAAACCTGGTTTTGAATAAAACTATCAGAACAGGCTTAGATAATACAAGTTTCCCTTTAGTTCTTGTAAAAACTAGATCATGGTGTCTGAATCTTATAACTCATTTTTTTTTTAACTGTCAAATGGCAACATGCTGCTCTGTAGTGTTTTTTGTGGCCTCCTGTTCCTGCTCTGCTCTGTTTTCCATATGAATAAATTATGCCATTGAATATTTTTCCACTTGACATGATTCTGCAGGTAGGCCTCACATCACTTAGGGAAGATTCTCCTTTAAAGGAGGAATTTAAAGGAATTTTTCAGTTGAGCATACCAAAAGCTCACAGCTTTGCCCTCAGTTCCATTAACAATAGAATGTTTGCTCATATTTATTGCTACAGTATTATAAAAATGTACAACATACTCTACTGACTTCTAGGACTCATGAGCTAGACCTAACCAGGATTTCGAATTTCCTGTATGACTCCAAATCCCTAATGCAAGTGATCCCTATGAAGTTTTTTTTTTTTGTGGGTGCTAAGAATCCTCAACAAGTAGGCAACACAGTTACAATGAACGACTGAAATCTTAACAGCAGTCAGTTTTAAAGGGGTACCATCAAAGATGCATCCTTTCAGACAGGAAAAAAACTACCAAAAATTCAGCTTCTCTTCCAGATAATATTATTAAGTTGTTGAGATTTTTTACAAACATTTCTTTATAAAAATATTGCGTAAGTATTTAAAATGAGACCTTATTTTTCCTCCAGTTCATGCAATTTTGGCATTAATGTAATTCAATTTCTTCAGTAGATTTATTTTCCCCTTGAACACATATTACATGAAAAAAAGTTTTAAGCCCAAAACACATGGGCTTAAGGTGCTGAAAACAATTACCAGCTGCAGAGCCTTCAGTCCTACTTGTGTCTACTCGTAGCTTGTAAATTTCCACCTGGTGAGCTAGCTCTGCTTTCTCGTTCTCCAACTGATTATTAGTTAATCTGTAATATAAAATAATTTTAGAATAATTTTAAAACATAAAATATATAAAATACATAGCTAAGAGTTGCAATGGCTATTTTCTGATCATTCTTATTTTATGTATATTAGCTGTTCTTTTTAAAAAAAACTACATTACCTTAAAAGTTGAAGTTCCTGGATGAGGCTTTCCTCTGTCCTAGCCCCTTCGGGGAAGTGTTTGAGAAGCTCAATCTTCAAAGGTAACAAAGTTTTACTTTAAAAATTGTATCCACAGTCAACATAGTTAAGATGGAAATATTTGATTCTATTTGTATGGGTTAATAAAATAAATGAGGGATAATGTGCAATTTTGCCCTTATTCTAACCATACCTTATTCTTGGTGTTGAAATTGCCTTATTCTTTTTAACCCTCACGTTTGAAACATATTTACAAGATTTGTTGAGGATGGCATGTAAGGCACTGTGACTAAAAAAAAAAAAAATTGCCCTCCTAAAGCTAAATTTCATATCTAAGTCAGTCAAAAAAATGCAAGAAAGTTCCTGCAGTAAATTCCCTCTGTTGAGAAAGCTAAAAGGTTTTAAGACAGACAGAAGTATCTGTGCCTGAAAGCGATCAATGAAAAAAAAAACAAAAAAAAATCCTTAACAACAAAGCTATTCATGGTGTTCTGGATAGGTTTTACTCACTTCTTCTTTTAAGTCTTGTACGTATTTATCAGCATTGTGTTCCCGTTCTGTTGCCTCTTGAAGCAACTGTTTAAGGCTAGTAATGCTTTGGTCTTTTTTAGCAATATCAGTTTCCAGTTCCTTCACCTTAGTTTCATGCATCCTGAAAACAGAAATAATTTTAAAAAAAAGAGAGCATAAGCTAATCTTTTACAGAAACCGAGACTTACATATTTCAGGAAGTGATATACCATACATCATAAAATGTCTGAGGTAGCTTTGAAATAATTACAGGTCTTGTTCATAAATCAAGCCAAGTAAAGCATAAGAAATATATCTTGAAAAAGACTTTTCAAAACACTACACCTTTGTGGATCTTTCTTACTTTGAGTCTACATTTTAAAAAAGTCTTTTTCAGGATATTGCACAATATTGCACATATACTCCAATCTACCTCCTGTTAAAAGCATGCAGCAGTCTCTTATTGTACTCATTTGAATGATGCAGTGTAAACATTGATCAGGTCTAAAATACTTTGACAGTACATTTTTTAACAGTTTATGGAAAATAACGTCTCAGAAGGTTTAATGCAGATAAAGAAAGTGGACTTTAAAGAAAAAAATGTTTTATAAGCAGTTATGCTTATCCCAGCGTAATATAAACTGAGAATAATGCAGTTTTGTTTCATATCATACAAGTGTTCAAAAATAATTAACAAAGGGTTTTGTAGAATCACAGAAATGTTGGTTGGTTCTTGAGTTTTTTAGTGTAATCCCCCAAGATATGTTTTCAGATACTTACATACTCCCCAACATCTTCCTACCTGCAGAAGAGTCTTCCCACATATCACATACATGATGCTTCTATCAGCCCTATTAAGGACACTATTACCCCATAAATGCTCTGAGGGCACTCCAGTGAGGTAGATTAGATGCTAAGATGCCCAATAAGCTTCCCATGGTAAGCTATGTCTGGATGGTATTCACTGACTTTAAAATCACATTTCATAATGTTGAAGCAAATGTAAATAAAAGCTTTTAGTTACAACAGTATAGTACAGTACATGTATGTATATACATACATATATACATTCATATATGTAGCTACATATATGTATCAAGTAAGTCAAGTAGAATAAATGTTTTAAAAAGGAGGTAAATAAAATAAAAGCTATTCTTTGTTCCTATGTTAGGTGAGCCAGAACATAGGATGATACTCAGTTAAAAACTTATCTCAAGCAAGAACTTTCCTTATTCCTTCATTTTAGTGAAGCACTAGCACCTTTCACATGAATATATATTTCAGTCTTTATATTCTCTATGAAACTGTTCATTTTTAAACATACTGATGCACCAATACAGAGTTTTTCTATATAACTCTATTGAAAACTGGTGTTGTAGTAATGCTTTTAGGGTAGTAATGGTTTTGGGGTGTTCTGTGGCCTCTTCTTAGAAATACTGTCACCTCCGAAGTCACCCCAAAACCATTGCTTGGCTCTAGTAAAGAAAAGAATGTAACTGAAGTCCATTAGGCTCTAGAGTCAAGATCTCCAGTCTTTATAAATAAGTAGACATTGGTACAGTCATGTGACCAGGGGTACAAAGGATTGCATGTTGCAATTTGCAGTGGAAAAACTGGTGCCATAGAACAGTTCTCTTCAGCTTGTGCTACACTAACTGACAGATCAAAAATTTAAAAACAACAGATGACTGGTGTAGAGTTGTAAAAGTCCATTACTATTACCCTAATAAAGTAATTTTGATGGTGAATTCAATTTTTGAGGCTTGATTATTTCAAAGTATGAGAAAGTCCCACATTGCTTTTTATGTATTAGAAAAATGATGTAATTCCAGTCCCTTCTAGAAATAACAGACTCAATTGAGTAGCTGCATGCAGTTTACTTTCAGGACCTTCAGGGAGCATATGAAGGACCTTTAGCTGTATGTCAGATAACTGTATGGTCTATCTTTCATTCACAATTCCTACCTTGGTACAACAAGTGATTTCCAATTTTTGTTGTCAGCTCCATCAACCTGAGGGTCTCTGCTCTCCTGCAAATTTAGCCTCTTAATATTTTCCTCCAGCTGCATAGTTAACTTCTTATTTAATACCTCCAAGTTATTCTTTGCTATTCGTAGCTTTTCTCCAGCATCAATTTCCTATTGTTCAGTAAGAGTAGAAAGTTAAATGAAATACACAACCTCATACATAGCACTGGATTATCTAAAAAGATAAATAGAATAAATAGATAGGATCAATGACATAGGGACAAATAGCATATCCCAGATCATCAGCACTGTCATCCTGTCATGTCAGTATCTGAAAAAAAAAAAAGTGCTAATCCATATCAGCCATTTGGGGGAAAAAAAGATACTTACCATGATGAGTAATTAATCCAAATAGATGGTTGCATTACAATGATCATACCTTTTTCAGTTCTTTACGTAGTCTCTCATTTTCAATAACAGCTTTTTCCATGCCTTTGGCTTTAGATTCGTTATGTGTACTTAGGTGGCCCTCCAGATAATGTTTCATTTTTTCCACTTCAGACTAAATATCAAAATGTGTTAAAACAGTTCATTTATATTGCTTAGTAGAAAGTTAAAGTACAAAACACAGCACAATTATCTTGCACATTTAACATAACAATCACATATTTAATTGTATCTTGCAGATGTTCAGAGATATTTCATGCTATCAATGCCTATCTCTAAACAACTCTTCACATTAATTCCATCACACATTTTGAACTTTCTACTAGAAAAGTTATGATCCTCATTTGAGTACATATTTTTAATTTTGTGGAAGTTGAGTATTTCAGTGTATTCAGTGTATTCAGAGTATTTCACCATCATATTATTATTATGTATTTTCATTATATAAATTATGTAACATATGATGCCAAGATTAAGTTTAGCATTTGTGTTCTACAAGCTTTGTATTTGGTATTTTAAAAGCACTTTTGTGCCAATCCATGCCAGCCACAGGCTAACTGCTACCTAAAAACAGATACTTTAGGAAAATGAGTACCTTTAGCCTCTCATTTTCTCGTTGAAGACTTCGTAACTTGTCATTGGAAACAGCACCTGGAGCTTTTTTCAGATCTTCATTTTCTCTTTGGAGTCTTTCTACAACTTTTTTCATCAAACCAATTGTTTTTTCCAGTTCAGGGACTGTTTTTCCACTTCTACCAGCCTATTTGGGGGGGGGGGGAAGGAAATAACGAAAAAAGTACTATGAAGCAAACAATAAGTTAACATTTTGAGATACCTGAAGTTTCAATATATTTTTATTGTCTTATATTTTTAATAAAGTCGTTTCATTTTGGCGTTGTGACTTGAATCCTGAGGTTTCTTGCCTGCAATGAATGAAAATTTCCTGAATGAAAAATGTAAACATATTCACCATATCCAAAGCCACCATATCAACTTCTTCATTTTCTCATATTACTTAAGAAAACTGCAGTTAAGTCTCAAAATTTGGTATATGTTTTGAACTAAAATCAAACAATTTAAAAATAAATTATTATTTTTTTCTAGTTTGGTTTCCTTGTAAAGCAATTCATTGATCAAGATGACCATGCAACTGCTTCAGTGTTAGTATTGGTTGACAGAAAGGAAAGTAATGAATGGCTGGGAGTTTGAAGGAGAAAGAGGACCTTTCTTAGTAGCTATGCTTCCACTGGCTTTATCTAGAACTACAGGTTAAAGAAATAAATCTTCTTTCTCTTAACGCATATATTCCCCATTCAGAAGGATGATAAAAAGACCTATTATTACTATATTATTATTATTATTATATTATTATGTTTTTAATACAGAAAAGAAAGATCAAAAAAGCTCATACTTTTTCTCCTCACTTCTTGCACTCCATTTATGAGATAGGAAAACTGTTAGAGAAAGTTCAAATGCATTTATTTTCTTCATCTTCTTTGTAGGAATTATCTTTCTTTGTTGTTAGATACAACTGTTTTCCATTTTGGGCCACTGAAAGTATCTGTTTTTTCTTCTTCAGAGGTAAGGACCATAGTTCAGAACCTTTTATTCCCTAGAGCCCTAAGAAAACCTATGTAGTGATCAGGTTTTGAAAGTGAAACTTAATTTTCACCTTCCGCATACTTCAATAAAATGTCCAACATAATGCCTGTTATTTTTTCCCTCAAGAAGCAGAATTCATTCTCCTGCTATACTGAAAGATCCATTAAAGTTTTGAAGAAGAGCTTTTAAGTCTATTTCCTTTAAATGCCATGGCAAGTAGTTTGAGAAGTCAGTAAGAGACAGCACTCCGAGAAATTTTTTTTTCCTGCATCTTTTGAAACAGCAACCATTCTACTATTGTAGTAGAGAGGAAGTGAGGTAAAATTTTACTATTATCTTACACAGAAAAACACACAAAAACTTACCATCAGAAAGCTGCACTTTGTAACACCTGCATCGCATCAAAATTCTACTTATTAAATCAGTAACTAAGTACTCCTTAACATAAATTATAATTTTCATTACTAGTGCTCTAACTCCTACTTTTGATACAAATGTGTTTCTAAAGATAATTTTTAATCCAGATGACAAAATAAGACCATTACCCTGCAAATACATAGAGTTTTAATCAAATACAATTTTTATTGTATTTCAGTCTCATATAACTGTGATAAAAAAAAAGTAAAATACTTACCCCTCTAACATTGCCCAGCTTACGCTCTACTTCTGCCTTCTCTTTTTTGAGTAGTTCACACATTTCTTTCAAGTCACTCACTTGGTCCTAAAAATACAAAAATAAAATTAATAAGCACAACATTGAGATTTTAAATTGTGGTAAACAGTTATAAAATTACAAGTTTATCTTGAAAAAAGAAAGCAATTTACAAAAAAGGTATACATTTCTTTTTAAGCAACTCTTCCATTTTTTTTCTCTACAGAGATGTTACCTTTAGTCTCGGCAAATCTTTATTGGCCTGCTCTAACTGGAATCTCAGCTCAACATTTTCAGAAGACAGTCTCAAATTTTCCGTTAGAACTTCTTGCTCTTTTCGATATTGATCTGATCCTATTCCTGATGTCTTGGAGAAGAGAAAGGAAAAACAGTAAATTGTCATTTAATGGCAAAGTATTGTTCGTTTTGTCATCTGTAAGAGAGCAACACAGAAAATCACATTTCAAGAACATTCACAGAATAGTGAATGTTTCTGAAACAGAAATTCTTTTGAAATTTCTTCATCACTTTAATTGTGTGAAATAAAATTCATCAGAGATGTAAGTTGCACCACCAGTTTTTATCTGACCTACCTGGACTTTAAGCAAGTCCTAGCAAAAATATTAACAAAAGGACTTAATCATTAAAACAAATGTAAAATCCACCCAAAACTTTGTTAAAGCAGAATTAACTCAATAAATCTCAAAGTCTAAAAGATAGAAATCTACAGAGTGTAGGTAGCTGTGGCACTGTGCATGGGAGTGGAATCTAATTTTAAGTACATATTGTGGTATTTTTATCAAATAGTACGCATGAGATAAATCTTTGAATTTATGAAAAAATTAATCACAGAGTAAGTGAAAGTGTATAAATCTAGTTCTTAAGCAGAACTAGTTCTTCTATTTTTAATTATTCATTTTTTAAATCAAAGGAGGCTAGTAATTTATTTATATTACATAAAGAGTACTCTGTATGTCTTATATTGCCCATTCTAATAGTAAATTGCTGTTACCTCTTACCAGTAAAGAACAGATATTTCCAAAGAAAATAATGAGCAGTTTTCATTTACATAATTAACCATATCATTCATTATTAGTAACCACGGAAAATAAGCACGTGCTTCAGAAAAGCATGTTTTAATGGTATAAGAACAAATAATTCTATGTCACAAGATACCTACAGAACAAATATCATTGGTTAGCTGCATGTATCATTGTGACTTTCTAAACTTTCTGGAGCAAAACAGGAATTCACAACCACTTACTTGGGAGCTGACATGCACGTATCAAATAGAGCTTCAATATTTGTTTACTAAACCACTCAGTGACTGCTTTGATATCCCTGCAGACCATACTTTGGGAAGCAACGACGTTAAGATCAAACTATTCTAATTCTACACCATTTATACTCTAAAATGCTAACGGACTGCTACAGCATCAAACCTGGGGCATCTCACAAAGTTCTGAGGTTGCTTCAGTTCCCTCTGTGCAAGCTGGGTTTCATGTTTGTATACAGCAGTATGTTTATGCATTTCATTATTCACCTTCGTATTTTCTCCCTCACAGCCATTAGCTTGATTAGAAGATTCCCCTGAATGAGAATGATTGCAGCTCGATCGCTCAGTACAAGATTCTTCTCTGCTTTCTTCTTCATCAACATTTGACTGCTTGTGTATTTCTTCCTGCCTGTCTTCACATTTCTCATTGTTTTTTTCCCCTTCAGACTCAGTTATATTTTCATCATTGCCATTTTGTTCATTATCTTCAGCTTTAGCTTTGCTCATTGATCCTTCAATATCTAGATCCTTGCACTTTATAGTGTCTTCAGATTGCTGTTTTGGAAACACTTCAGTACTTTGATCTGCAGTAGCCTCATGGCCTATTGGAATGTCTGCATTCTCATCTATTTCATTACCATCGATAATGTTAGTCTGATGTTTGATTTTATTCCTACTTGAAATAGGTTTCTTTTGAAAGTAACTGAAAAATTTGCATGTATTGATATTGATGGGGACAGAGTTATTCAGTTCAGTTTGGTCACATGTTGTACGCTGATTGAAGTTGAAGATAGAACAAACATGAAAGAAAAGTAGAATATAGTAAAACAAAACAGAAAATAATAATAAAGAATAGAATGAAATAGAATGAAAAAAATGTATAAAAAGAGAAAAAAAAATAAAAACAGCACCTAATGCAACTGAAATCAAACTCAGTGTTTTTCCAAACTCTATGTATTTTCAAATTCTCAATCGATATGAAAGATGTAATTAGCCTCTCAGGGGAAGACTCACATATTTGAAAATACATGTACCTTATTTCTCCAAATATGCTTATGATGTTGAGCATTTCACGTTCAACCTGCAGAACACAATAACTGGATTTTTTTCTATATTAAAGCCCAAGTATTTCACATCCTGTTCTAGACTACTACTGTTGAAAACAAAATCAACTACATGATAGAATAAAAAATGCAGAGTAAATGTTTCAGTTAAGTAAACATTCTTCTTTTAGGTAACAGGGCTATATTCTTAACTTACCGAGTGTCTAGAATGTGTCTCTCCTGAGCTTTGTCTTTGCAATGCATGAAGCTTTTGCTGAAGGTATTGATTTTTAAAATGTAACTCTTCTACAACAGAATCTCGTGGAATAGCTTGCTGTGTTCTAAATTCAAAAATGAATCATGCAAAATCAAACAAATCGCTGCTAACGCACCGAAGCATCACTTCATGTAAAAACAAGCATGGACTTCTGGCTTACTAGACTGGATATTGCATTATTACAGTTTTACTAAAAATCAGTCTTACCATGTACACTATTTCAGCCAATCCACATGAACCCAGAATGTCTGGCTAAACAAATCAGCCGTCTTGAGCTGTACAAAGTTTCTATTACTGAGGTACATAAGCTACTCCCATTAATTAAGAATACACTCAATAACCTCAACTTCTAAATTATAGTTATCTTTCCCTCACTAAAAATTTATAATTTTACACAAGAACTAGATATTTTTCAGAATATTTAGCCTTTGAAATAATAAACCAGTATTACTTATTTTCTAACCACAACTGCTCCCATGCAACTTGAAGCTTATATAGACAAGACTGCTTATAGATAAAGGCTTTTGAAATTTGGCATTTTTAAGGATCAACTGATAGAGAAAACAATCTTTTAGAGTGTCTCATCTAGGTTTTTCAGTTTTTTACTATCTTGAAATACCGCTCACCTCATATGAGCAATTTCATTTTCTAAATCAAGATTCTGTTTCCTTAGTTCTTCCAGTTCTTTTTCAGTCTCTGAGGCTCTTGCTCCAACAACACGGTCAACAGTAACACCAGTAGTTTTCAATTTCTTCTGTAGAATAATTTTGTCTTTTTCAGCCCTACAATATGCAGTAAATTTGCATTAAAACTTTAATGGCTAATGAATTTTCTTAAAAGAAAAAGGTTTTCTTTCTCAAAGAACCCATTTTACAATCTATTTGCTCACTAAAGCTCATCTACAGACTTTTTCTCAATTTAAAAAACAAGCCATAAATCTTGTTAGTTTGCTAGTGTACTATGTGAAATTCTTGACAATTTTGCTAATACTAAAAGCCGTTTGAAACAGCTTTGAACTGCAATGCAAGAACATCAATCACCTCCACTACACTCCACTGTTTTCAGACCTTGCATGAGTGAAAATCTGCCGTTATTGTACTGAAATACAGTACTGAAATACAAAAAGCTGAAGGGTGTCCTTTTTATTGTTATATTACAGTTTTTTTTCTGAGAAAGTTTTCTTAGTGCTGCAATAGTAAAATAAACAGTAGTGCTGCATTCAGTCCTAGTAAATTATTTGAATGACACAATATCCCACAATGCTGTGAAAAAGAAAGACTGTCATCATCTACCTATTACTTGTGCAATAAGATCACAGAATGCTATATACAATAAACACAGTGAAAAACTGAAATTAGTTTTATTGCAAATCAGTTTCCTCTATAAGGCAAATTAGTTTTATTGCAAACCAGTTTCCTCTATAGGGCTGCCAGCTTCTACAAGTAACAAAACATACAGAGCAGTCAGTGCTGAAAATTGAAATAATTCTTTAAACTTTAAAAAAGTCAAATTCTACAAATGAATTTTATAAATGTAATAAACTCTTAAAAGTATTATATAGTCATTATTGGATTATTATTATCTAGATTTCCTATATGCTGACACAATTTTGTAACAAGAAATATTAACTCACTTGGCATGAAGTTCCTTCAGTGTATTGAACTGTTTTGTTAAAGCATCCATTTCTTTTTCCTTCTCTTTTAGTTTGTTCCTCATCCCTTCCAATCTGATTTGCCATTTTTTACCTTCTTCCCACCTAATTATTTCTTCCTTGGAGGTCTGTGAAACATATTAACAAGATAAAGGATTTTATTTATTTATTTATTTTGTGTAGAGCAAAGGAAATAAACACATTTGAAAACTACAAATTATAAGTTGTCATTTCTGAATTTTAAATATTAAACCAAGCTAGATAATGTAAATAGGCCAATACATTACTTAGTTGATCAAGCTGGATATCCTAATTGGTAGGATATGCACCTACTATACACCTAATTGGTGCATATGCTGCACTAATTGGCATATGAAGTTAACATATCTTAATACTAGCAGGAAATTCATTAACTTTTCATATTAATTTTACCAAAATATATGTTTTATGAAATCAGAGATACTCATTCAATGTAATGTTTTACTATGAATTACTGGTAGGTAAAGTGGGCAGATTAAAAAAAAGCTGTTTTCTATGCCAATTTACTGCAAATCAGTATTTTCAGATGTCTTTTACTAGGAGTTTATATGCTCCTGCTTAACAATTAACAATTTTAGGTTATTTTTCTCCTGTAACAAATGGAAACTCTAGTTACATTTCAGTAATGATAAAATACATTATCTAATTAAAAACTATACCATAAACAGCTGTTGAAATATCATTGCCAATGTTCTTGTATACAAAATATACATATATGCATATTCATATGTGCAGGGATTCACACATACATATTTATACATATACACATATATATACCTACATATATTTATGTATATAAAATAATTGGACTTTTCATTTCCTTCAGTAAGCCCCTATACTATCTTTCATGTTTACAATGAAGTTTCTGCTAATAAGGAACAGTCAGAAAAGACATTTTTGGAAAAAAAAAGAAAGCATCTCAAGTTTGAAAAACATATATAAAGATAGAGCAATAGGTGTTATAAAACTAAAAGGAAATATAAATTTAGTCTGAAGGTTATATTTATTATTATCAATATACTGAATGCAATTATAAAAACATCCTATAAAGCTCCAATATACTATATAGTTACTGGTTACAAAAATAGCAAAACAACAAACCAAATAGGTAAAACAAGCATCTCTAGTCACTCAGAACTTCTCATAAATGGAGATCACTACTGTGATGATATACAGGCTTCCCACTTTTACTACGAAGTACTTCATCGTTATCATTGCATTCCCAGATGCACATTTGACAGCATTTATGTAAATTTTCTCTACTACCTCTAAGATTTTATGTCTGTACTAAGATTTCTAATAGAACTTTACAATTTGCAATGGATTTCTAGTGAATTTTCTTTAAAATTTCTAATGGATTCTCCAAAGGATTCTCTTCCTCAGTAAAGAAAGGAAAATATTAATAAGTGAGTATTAAGTACTAAACAAGGGTTACAGCAACAGTCATGAAATTATTTTGAGAAAAGTAGAGATTTTGTGGAGGGGAGGGTTGGGAAGTTAGGAGTTTTTTTGTTTGAAGCAAGGAAAGTCAAGCTACCTAGACTCAAGCTAATATCTTTAAAAGATTTTCTACGTACCTTATCTTCTCTTACACTTTTCTTTTCAGTTTCTTCATATTTCTTCTCAAGTTCATTTTCCAATTTTTTAACTTTTTTCTGAAGCTCATCTATCAGATTTTGTTCATCAGTTTTGTTCTGAAAAAGTATAATTAACTTTCACAAACTTAAAATTTTAATGACTGCTACTTAAGTAATTTTGGTCCTCAAAAAATGAAGAATTTGGTAAATCAAGGAAAGTTTATAACCTAAATAGCCTTGTAAAAGTGAATTCTACAAATTACTTCTACAAATGTAACTTTACATTCTAAAATAAATAATTAGCAGGTAGGCGTGTTCAGAAATGAATAATTCTTCTGTAAATCCTTTCTGTTTCTTCTGAAAGGGGAAATAAGGACATCCAGGAAAATAAAAAAAAAATTAGCTAGCCATTTTACAAAGCTTTAAAACTAGCAATTCAGTACTTTGGACTTTTAGTATTTCCATTTATTTCATTTCAGGGTCAATGTTTTCAGCTTCTCTCTTGCATTTGAGATGTGCTTCTAACAGCAAAAGCTAAGGACTCATATATTTCCTTGCAGAAATAAGGCTGATGAGCAATATAGGTTTTCCAATCAAATAAAAGTCTTTATACTCCTGAAAAGCACATATATGCAGAAAGTTGGGCAAGATTATTAAAAAACAGAAATAAAAAAGCCCCCACATGTCTACCTGAATGCTACTGGTCAGTCTTCTAATCCTTTTTTTCAGTTCTTCATTTTCTTTTTCCATTTCATTTTTTTCTCTCATCACTTTTGTAAATGCTTTTTGTTTCCTCTGAAGTTCTTGGTTCAATTCATCCACTTCATTTAACAGAGAGCTCTCCTTGCTTTTACTTATTTTAAGATTATCTCTAAATTTTGTAACCTGATCATTTAATTCTTCTATCTGTGCCTAGAAGAAAAAAAAATTCAGGGTATAAGCAACACAAAAACTCAATATAAAAGCCATATCTAGTACTTACTGTAAGCCCCTGTGTTTGTCTATCAACAATCTCCTGGACATTCATGTATGCCTCTTTCTGCGATGCTGCAGAAATAATCTGATGCTCAGCATTAGCAGTCATTTCTGCTCGGAGTTCCAGAAGTGCTTTACTCAAAGCCTAAAATTAAATTAAATTAAAGCATGAAGTCATATTAAACAATTATTTAGTTTGTGTCATAGGTATATAATTTTTGTTGACTAACTTTTTGTTGCTTCTCTTTTAAGGCTAATTGGCTCTTTAGGCGTTCCACCAGGTTCTTCATTGTTGTTGTGGGTGCTCTATTATTTGCTTCTTTTTGGGACTGTAGTTCAGCTTTTACATTCACTAATTCATTTTCCACTTGAGACAACATGTTCCTCAATTTATTTGCTTCATCCTTCAGGTTCTCCACATCAACTGCATGCTTTTCCCGAAGTCTAATACAATGTAAGTACAAATAGGATGTATTTCAATAATTAACACACTTGAAATAAATAACCGAAGACACAATCTTATGTTTTTATTATTGTTAAACACAGCAAAGACTTCTTCCCTTTATTTAATAAGAAAAATATTCAAGATAATAAATGATATTAAAGCATTCATATTCTTAATTTTGAATTAATAATAAGGTCATTCTAATTCTTGGCATTAGCAGGTAAAGCTGCATTGTACAATAAAGTAAAACCCTTTTAAATAAGACATAAATTATCATGGATTTAAAATGTTTGTTTAAACTTGGCTTAATGGCATTTCACATACCAAATCTCACAGAATACTTTTTGTTTCACTGCAGGGCCTAAATTAAACTATTCAAAGGCATTTTACAAGCCATAGATTTTTCAGCCTTAGCCTTGCTGAAAGATAATCAAAGTAAAACAGTTTAAAATTGACCACACAAGGTAACTATTTTGAGTTATTCTTTTCTGCTTAGATTTGAGAAGGTTTTTTGAGCTTATTTTTGAGTTATTTATTTCAGCTTAAATTCAGCAAAAACATGTGCCATTCACAAACCTCTTCCGTAATAGCACTAAGTTGCTGTTTTGATGCAATTCAAATATGATTCGAATGCATTAACAGTCTAAAAACTTACTGGGCCCTGATACTCTCAAACTCTTTGACTTTCATTGAAGTAATTTGTTTCTGTTTTTCCAAGTCGGATGATGTTTTCTTTAACTTGATAACAAGTGAAGCAAGAGAATTGTCCTGTTCTGCTACAGTTTGCTCCATTTCAGCCAAACGCAGGAAATGTTTGTCACTAGGAAGCGTCAAAGAAGGCTTTTTCATTAACTCCTGTAAAACAGAGCAAATATGTGACAAATATTTTAAGGTTTAAACCATATGGAAATTAGTGATGCATTCTAAAATAAATCTTGAACACAACCAAATATTAATATTTATAATTACTATCTATTGTGGAATGAATCATCACTTAAGCAGAAACATCAATTACACTGCCTCCAAAGCAACTTTTTATAGATTTCAACCTTTCATCAGCTGTCAAGACAGAAATCGAACTAGGTTGTGTTGTTTTCCTTAGCCATAAATTTTGAATGGAAAAAAAAAAAAAAAAAACCTTTCTTCCAGAATTTTCCATAAATTAGAGTAATATGAAATATGATCTAATATACTATGGTAGTAACGTCATTTTTTACCATTGTTCTCAAACTCATCTCTTTGAAACTTTTTCATTTCAAGAAAGCAGTAATTCTGTATACTACACACTATCAGTTTATTTTTCTTGTCATGATTTATGATTTTCTGAATGTTCAAAATTTCACTCATTCCACAAATACACATAACTCACCAAAGCAGTTGGCTTGAATTTATTAAGGGAATTATCTGTTTGCAAATCTAACTTTTGGTGTAGAACTCTCAGGTCTTCTTCATGCTTCTTGACTACTTCTTCTTGTTCCTGTAAGTTCAAAGTAAAGATAAAGCCATACTGTACTTACACTGGTACGTAATTCCAGAAATCAATGCAACTGCTTTTTAACACCTATTGGGAAAGTATTACACTTTTAGGCTATCTTTGCATTAGCAAGTAGTATGGCGCAACAGACTAGGAGCTGTAAACCAAAACATTTGGTATAGAAGATTGAAACCTGCATTACACACTTTTCAAGGTTATTTACTGTGGCCTAGTTTTAGTCTGTTCACATAAACTCAATGTATACTAGAATATGAAGCACAATAAGTTCACTTTTAGACTGCTTTTTCTGGTTTAGTATGAAAGCAATAGTATTTTATTTCTCTCAGATGAAATAGCTATACATGTTAAAAAAACACATTAAGTAAAGATGAATCAGAAATCAGCTACAGAAACACGCTGATTTAAACACATTATACGTATTTCCATAAATCCATGTCATTCTTACTCCTCCCAAATATACTGCAAGATGCGGTCCACAGCTCACTGCTGTAAGTGCATAAAAACCCCATATAAGTCTACCTTTCTTTTTCCTTCTGTCATACTAATTTAATTCCTAGAAAAACACAGTATACATACACCTTTTGACTAAGCAATTTTCCCAATGTAAGTTAAAAGTTCATGAACTTCTTACATGGAAAATGAAAAATTACGTCTGCTCTGTTTCTTCTGAGTCAGAAAACTGAAATTTCACTAACAATGAGATGAACAAAGAATCAACTAAACCAACTTAAAATCAGAAGAAAATACATGCAAAAAAAGTTTAGCTACCTCTCTTGCTTTAGCAAGCAAATGTTGATATTTCTTTAACACTTCTTCCTTCTGATTTAATCTTGCTTGCATATTTGCAATGGTTTGATGAGCAATTTTTATGGCACGATGGTACTCTGGATCATCTTCTTTGCTGCCCAACTCAGCTATTATATTGTCTCTTTCTGATGTTGCAGGTAATCGAAGTCTTAGTTCATTTATAACCTTGTCTCTTGATAGAACATTTTGTTCAGCTTTCCACAGAGCAGTTTCTTTTTCTTTTAATTTCTGAACCAAAAAAAGTATCAGAAAAAAATTGTCTAAATTGACTTATAATCACAAACTTTTTGTGCCTACTTTTGTATGATATTACTGTAAGATCAAAAGTTCCATGGTATGATTATCCTTATGTACTATTGCCTGGCACACAGCAAGATGTTTTGCACTACTCTAATTATGAAATGGGTCTTTTCAGATTTCCTGTGAACCACTTACTACTTTCTGCAACAGATTTTCCATTTAGTACAGCCTAAAATGTGAATTTTAGAACTATCTAAACAGATTTAAAATCCTCTTCTGTACTTTTTTCTAATGGTAAAATGTTAATTTTAGGGAATCAACATATTTAAGTGACATTTACCAAAGGATGTATATATATATGCACTATATAGATATTATATATAAAAGAGCATAAAAAATAAACGCTTCAACATTTATAAGAAAAAGGATAATTTCTTTATTAATTACCTCCTCTAGAGATCTGCATGTTGACCTAATTTCCAATATTGTTCGAATGTGCTCATGATTTTTTCTCAAAGCCAGTTCAAGCTGCTGTGGAAGGGGCAAACTACAGTCTGGAACTGATTCCGTGGCTTCTTCAAACTGCACAGAAAGATTAATATTCATGTTATCTAACAACTTCAAAATATTAATTAAAAAAGGTAATTCAGTGCATGTACCTTTAGAACAGTAGTAAGTATTTCATTTTGTTGATGATCATATATGTCTAACTGGCGCTGCAGTTCTACTTCCCTATGGTCCCAAGATATTTGCCTTTCTTCATGAAACTGTAACAAAAGTTTGATAAAGATATCTTGTTCATTGAAGACAATGAAAATTTTGCAACTGACTTAAACAAGAAAGATATGTAAGGAAATATAAAATGCTTGAAAATGACTCAAATGTGTTACTGAAAAAAACAATTATGGAACAGAATCTACGTTAACAAGCTCACTAGCAAAAATATGTTGTATACAAAAATATATACCTTATTCTGCTGTACAATTTCAGCTTCTAGATTACTGATTGTACATTCATATTCAGAAATTATATTATTCAAATATTTCATCTCTTCCTTTTGCTTGACTAACTCTCGATTCAGTTTAAGTTCCTGCAAACGGAGTTCCTCCATCTTCATATGCCATTCAATTACCTAATAAAAAAAACAGTATTACATTTTATCAAGTCCACAAACTGTCTAGATGCAGCTACACTCTTCAACTTTGAGGCACAAGGGCATTTATGCAAGTAATAGAGGGAAAAAGGTTCTGCCTCTTTAAAGTTTCCACTTCCTTTGAATGAGGAGGCATGTCAAGATGATTTAATTGCAAAAGGAACAAATAAAACTAGCAGCAAATAACTGAAAAGCTAAAATGCCCCCCTACTCTGACAAAGAGAACCCTCTCTCATGTTCCAAATAATTTGAAAATTATCTGTACTATATCCTGTGCACCTATACAGCTTGAAGGAAAAAAAGAATTCCAAAAGAGGTTTTCCAAAGATTTCCAAAGATTTAGCAAACCTTCAAAATCATAAAAAGCTGTCTAAAAGAAAAGCATTTAGTATGGCATACGTACTAAATGTAGTTAGACCATTTTATTGTCAAAATGCTCTTGAAAATCTTTGAAAATTGGCTAAAAAATAAAATATACCAAGAATACTTTAACCATTCCTTGCATGCTGCTATCTTTAATCATAAGAGATAAAGCCATAGGCCACAGTAAATCTTACCCAGTTGAAAGACATTTAAGAGAGCAAAATATAGTTTTGCTTTACAATGACTTTACAGGCGAATTTACAATCAACATTTCTGTCCAAATTAAATGTATCTGTATTTATTTAAAAAGTCACAGATTTGTGGTAAGGTTTGAAATTCAAGTTGGCAAAAGAGTACTTCAGAATGTTACTATCTATTTAATTTCTTTACTTTCTAAGAAACTTAAGTGGTTGCAAAAGAAAATTAGTAAAGTATAAATGGCAAATAACTAATGATTGCCTGTTTTTTTGTTTGTTTGCTTGTTTTATAGTCGTCATACTCTAAGTCACTATGTCCTGAATCATAAAGATGTATGTAAAAACAGAAGGTTAGGGCACAAACTGGACTGAAATGGAATTTAAATCAACATCAAATACAATGACTATCCAAAACCATAGAATAGCTAACCTTTTGAGCTCCTCTTGTATCCTTCAATGCACTTATTAATTCTTCTAGACCTTTTAGCTTTAACTCCATTTCCAGTGCTCTGTTTTCTGCATTTCGACGCTCTTGCTGGGCATGCTGAACTTCTTCCAGGATTTTCAATTTGTCATTCTGCAGCTGAATCATGGTTCTTGAGAATTTTTCTTGTTGTGCTAAAGGCAGAGCACCGCTAAACTGTCGCCGCAATGACTGAATTGTCTGACGTAGATGTTTGGCTCTATTTCTTCCTTCCAGTCGGGCAAAATACAAGGCTTGCTCTCTGTCATCAAGCCTCTGCTCTAAACGCAGATTACGGACCTCCATTTTCTGTAGTTTCAGTGCAAGTGTTTCCAGCTTGTTTAAAGCACTAGATTCACTAACTTGAAGGGCTATGATATGTTGATGTAGTTTGGCAATAATTGCTTTTTCATCTGACTGTGCCTAAGAATCAAAAAATATAAAATATCCTTTCATTTTTAATATAATAATGAAGTGCTTCTATACTGCATATATTTTAGCCCAGACAGGAGCAAGAAGTAGCTTCTAAAATCAGAATTTTACTTCTACAACCAATTTTTTTTTAAGTATGTCTTTTTTTTTTAAAGCAAATAACAACGAAACATGCTAAATCTGTTCCAGTTCTTCAAGACTGTTAAGAGTCTCAGAGTGGAAAAAAAAAAGATGATCAGACTTTCCTGGTTATAAATATAAAAATTGACTGTTAGCTATTATTTATTAAACAACTAAACAGCTATTACCTAAACACATAAAAACAGATGCCCTCTCCTTTTCGCCATAGTTGTACGAATAGAAATGGAAAAAAAAAAAAAAAGAAAAAAAAAAGAAAAAGAGAATTAATTTAAGTCTTCTGGAACATTTCAAAGGGTGTGGCCATTCAAAGGAAAATCCTTGAAAAATACTTTTTACAGTTTTTGAATTCACTTTAGGATTACTTCATTCTCCTTCAGGAGGGAAAAAAAGAAAGGCAGCAGTGTTTACAGAGGTTGATTTGACTGTACCTGATAATCCAAAACTTGCATTCTAAGAGATTCCACTTCTTTCTCTCGGCATTGTTGTCGTGCCTCCAAAGCTCCCACTTGCATTTTTGCAACATCAGACAGTTCTCTTAACCTTTCAGGAAAAACAATATTGCATCATTTGAAATCACTGAATAATCTATTCAGCTGTTCTATGCGGAACAGTTAAAAGATGAATGCTTTGACATGAATTTTTAAGCATCAAAGACTCCCTTCTGTTCTGTTCTCTCACTTTTCTCTACCATTTTTTACATACTAAGCAGAGGTTGTTTTTTTTTTTAAAACAAAAGTGTCTCCTATAAATTATATGCATAGTTTGCTATCAGATCCCCATGCCAGGGAAATATCACCATGGTCTTTACCTAATCTAAGCATCTCCCTATTTCTCTATTTCTCTCCCAATTCCAAACAAAAATACTCAATAAATTATATTCCCTATTCCTTCTACACTTTGGAAAATCCAATCCTCCATTTTCAGCACCAAAATCACTGCAAATATGGCCTTGATGTTTTAGGAATATAATAAGATTGTACTACTTACTCAGATACAAACGTCCAGCATAACAATCAATATATTTGAATAGGTGAGTATTTGAATAAGCATACAATTATACAAGCATACAATACTATCTCTTTAAGGGAGAGAAAAAAGTCACTGAAGCCTAAATGTATTTTTCAATATACTCTTCAGAAAAAAAAAGTTTTGTTACTCCTTATATGAGATTGGCATAAATCTCCCAGAGATTCTACCACAGAAACAAAGCAAACCTTTTTTTTTTAAAATTAAAAAAAAAAAGAAGTATCTAAGCACACACGGACCCATGCCTGTCTAGAGCAGCAGTTAATACCCTGTTGACATAAAAGTGAAGTGAAGGTTTTTTTCTATAGTACCTAAATGAAATGCTTCAAACTTGGTAAAAAAAAAAAAAAAGCACTGAAAATTACTAGCGAGTGCTACACATACAGCATATGTCTATAAAGCCTAAAATTTAAGTGCTTTCAAACTTGCTGCATTTTCAATTTGTTATCTCAATACTTACTTTGATACTTCAATCTTTAGTTCCATCTCACTCTTTTCTAAATCCATGATTTGTCGCCTGTCTGCATCACTTACAGCCTTATTTACACTATTTGACAGTTCATCTCTTAATTCTTGTTCCACTTTTTGTGCTTCAAGGTTGATCTTAGTAAGCTTAAAAAATAAATAAAATAAAAAGGTATCCATAAAATAAAAAAGGTATCCACATGTACCACCAACCCCTACAAAGAAAAAAAAAGTACCAAAACTCTCTCTTTCAATCATTATAAATATTGTACAACAAAGCTTTCATAAGAAAAGGTTTTTTCTTCTCTCTGGTTAAACAGCTCTCTCTCCATGAACAGCATTGCATATCTGGTGAGGTAAAGTCTTAGGATGTGGCAGATTTATTAATAAGTGGAATTAAGTTAAATTACCAATTCCTGAAATAGAGCTAATATTGAAACTGTAAAATGGGTCAGGAATGAAGGAGTCATACTGAAGTAGTTATGAGTTTTGAAGAAGATGCCTAGCAGTCTGCTACTAGTTATTAACTCTTAAACTGAACTGGCCAAAAATTTTCATTGTCTTAGCCCAATCTTACTACAGAGAAGAAATAATGCTAGACTAAGAGGCAGTGTCAACAGGCATACATTAAAAATAAAATGGACATCCTGAAGTTATAGCTGCAAATTGTATTAATAAGAAAAAATTCTGGCATTAGCTATAAGTTAATCAATTCAAAATGAAGAAAGGACTAATGACAACGTAAATAAAACTAAGAAGGAGAAGCATCACCTGCAGAGTATCCCCTGCAGTATTTATTACATGAAAGAAAAGTAGTTGTGCTTTTCTGTGCAATGCCATCTCTGAAAAGCTTTTTGCACTCTCAGTGACTCCATATCTTAGAATGAATGAACTTATAAAAACATCATAAAAATGACAAAGAAATGGAAAAATCTAACAAGATCAAGACTAATATATTTACAGTAGGAATTATAAGGGTTATCTTACAATAGCAGATCACATTTGATTGAATGTGATTTCTCTTCTATTCCTGTATTATAATTTATGATTGACATGTGACAGAATGACGGCATCTAACAGAATTAGGACAGTATTGCTCACAAAAGGGATGCAAAGCTCTAATGCTTTAGGGAATCATTACAGAAAAATCAGCAGAAAGGGGATGACATTAATTAGATGTAAGGTATTGTTAAGTTATGAACAGAGTCCTATCCGGAGTCTGTTGAATAACTAGCTAGCTATTTCTCAAAGTGTATTTGTATGTGTCTGAGTCTCATAGAGGATATGTAATTTTTGAAATCAAGTTAATTAGTTTTCATTAAGTGTGCTCTCCATGTACAGCTGCAGACATCAAATTTTACATCATAAATGTATTTATCAACAAGTCATAGTCGGTCAAAACTTTACAAAAAGGTCATCCTTGTATATATATGTATTTATACATGTTACGTTGCAGTCTTACCAAACTATTGTAACCAGTATAGATCCGTTGCAATATATATTGCAGTCTTACCAAATATATCTTTCAATAGATTTACCTCAGCAAATTTTGTTTCCAATTCAAAATTACGTTCTTCTATTTGCTTTAAAGTATTCCTTAAATGCTCATACATTCGTTGTGAATGTTCTGCTCTTTGTCTTTCATTTAATTCCTTCATTTCCAACATTGTGATTTTCTTAGAAATGGACAAAATCTCACTGTTGGTTATTGCTTTTGTGGCCTTGTCTGTTGCATTGTCATCGCCTATATTCAAAAACATTTAAGTTAAGGAATACACAAGCTGATCCAATTATGAAAACTGACACCGTGAAATGGAATATGAATTTGTCTCTGTCAGATAAACTTTATTAAAACATCTAGATTATTTCTTAAACTGTAGGTCTGAATATTGAAATAGTCTTGCCTTATTACAAGCTTGAATAAAAAAAATCAATTTTGAAAAAAAATCGTAATTTATGAGCAATGGATATTGTGGCAAACAGTTATCGAGACAGCTGTATTTCATTTTATATTTAATCATGTGATAAAATTTTATTTAAAATTATTCAAAATTTAAAAATTATTCAAATTATTCAGAAAGCAGAAAATGCAGTCTTACAAAGTTCCAGCTTTTAAAACTTTGACCCAGCTACCTATGAAAATTCAACTGAGGAAAGTACTGAACTTTGTTTTGATAGAAATAAGAGGAAGCAATAAAAAAAAAAGAGGAGAGAGAGAAGAAATGGATATTTTGTTCTGTTTTTATTTTTTGTTGTTTTCCCTCACACACATACATCAATTTTAAAATGTGGCAAAAAATACTTGCAAAAAGGACATACCATTTCATCTTTAATGTTGCAAAATAACTTTCATACTTGCCTAATTTAGTCATTTGTTCCCAAGCCTGCTCTGCAGTGTGAAGCTTTTCTTTTGTAATCTCCAGCTCGTTATTCAATGAATCTATCTGTGCCTTCAAGGATTCATTCTCCCTCTGTATGACAAGGAAGTTACAATGTAATAGCAAACTAGACAGGATCTGATTTACTATCTACAAAAACTTTTAAAGTTAACAGGTTTTACTTATGCATAATCCATAAACCTTATATTAATTCTGATTTATCTAACTCTCTAAGTACACATCTCATGCTACTGAGAAACAACTCTTTAGCTCCATGAAACTACTGAAGAAATCAGAGCAAATTTTCACAGATATAAACCCCCCATAAAACAAACTTAACAAGGAATCACTTATTCCTTAAACATCAGTGAATCTGACACCTTCAAGACAGATGAATGTAACGGTTCAACACATTTATGCATCACTAGACATTTTTGCTATCCACAGACAATCTAATAGATAACATAACATTTGTCTTAATGGTTGCTTTTTTCTAGGATCTTTATTTCTGATGTTAATAACAGATACTAGAAGCCAGCTTCACGTATCTTGAAAATAAACTGCCTTCTACTCCAGAATGAAAGCTCACAGGAACAGTGCCTCTTTTTTCAGTCCCTGTAACATAAGTACTTCTTCCACCATTCTGTATATTTTGTAAAGAAATATGCCCACATTTAAATAAATAAGTCAATTGAAAGACAAATAAACAAATCTTTTTGCATGCCTACTGAAGATAATGAAAGAAAAAGGAAATACCATTAGCAACATTAAGATCTTTTATTTTAGCTTCCTATTTTCTTTTCTAAGATGCAGATTACATCTTCAACAGGCCCACATCAAAAACAGCACCTTATTAAAAACCAGAGAGCAAAATTCCTGTCTAAATTCAAGCTTTAAGTTGTCAGATCAGCTCTCTTTTCTTTTGCACTTGCTCCTGATGGCTCTTTCCCACTGCAGAACTATTATTAATACCAGCAGTTCTAGCAATGGGACTTCTATGTTTAAGTGAGGATGAGGAACAATGCAGGATGAATACAAAATGACATTTTTTCTCCTCAAAGCTCAAGCATAACACACATTACCTCCATGCGTTCCATATTTGATGTCCGCTGGACGAGCAAGTTATCTTTTTGTAACGTGTCTCTGTACTTTGCAGTTAGTGCGTTATACTGCTTATTAGCCAGTTCGAGCTCAGACAGCGGCACACAACCATCTAATACTTTTTGCAGAGCTGCAATCTTAAAGCTAGCCATTTCCTACAAAAATAATGAATACACTGAGTTACTGAGGTCCCCTAAATCTTTAAAGTGAAATTTTAAAAATACTCTGTGAAAAAAAGACTATCAGTTAATGTATTGTTTTAAATACTGAATTATTTTACTAAAAATATTTATCTTTATAAACTGCTTGCAATAAGCAACCACAACATTTCTCTAGTACTCCAACTCTCTTAGTAATTTTATCAAGAGCTCCCTCTGATCATAATGTATTTTTCAAAACATTTTATAAACATTTACATAGCTGAAAGGTGAAAAAGTGAGACTGCTTTCATACAAGACAGTTTAAAAAAAAAAAATCAATAAACAACAAGTCTTTGAAAGAGCTACAGAGGGGGACAATCAACAAGCTTCCTGTTACAATATTTATTTATTTTTAAGGAATGCTTTGAAAAAGTACTGTTAACAGCATTTAATTGGCATTTTATTAAGGCTAACCACACTATAAAGGCAAAAATGTGCCTTACTACTATTAAACATACCTTGAATCGTTGCAGATGTCCAATTTTCCCTGTAATTGTGCTCTCTATATCCGTTATTTCACCTTTTAGTTTCTCATTTTCTTTTCTAAGATGCTGTTGCACTTCAAGTAAAGTGGTACATTGCCTTGTTAATGACCTTTCATTAACTCGTAAGACAGTTATTTTTCTATAATTTTCTGCAAGTAATTTTTTGGTTTCATTGGGATCCATCTGAAGAGCATTGAGCAAATTCTGTAAAATATATTTAAAAAAAAAATCAAGAAGCTTGTACAGAAACAGAATAAAAGTCAACTACAAAGACTGCAGCAACAGGTTCACTAGTGTAGAGTGCAGCAATTACAGATGTACACCTCGGTGTGTGAAGAGAAACTTGTGCGGTGCTTTTTTACAAGTACATGGATTAGCACACTGCAAGGAAGGGCACCGGTACACACCAAGCATCCCCATCTGCAATGAGATAGGTAAGCAGGGCAAACAAACCACACATTTGAGTATGTGTGGTTTTGTTTATAAAGTGAAGGGAGTGAGGAGGTATGAATATAATTATGTGAATGTGGGTGTATAAGGTGAGAATAACTTGGAATTAGTGACAAAGGTATTCAGAAATTTGCACGGGTATTAATATTTTCTAAGTAGTATTATGGTTTATCTTTGGTACGGCTACTATCATTTCTCAACTTCTGAAAATTCACTGATTTCTGGTTAATTATCTGTCATTTATAAATAAGTAAGTCTCTTTCTTTCTGATTTGATTTGGATTGAATAGTGTTTTCCCCTTTTAATACCACAATATTAAAGCTCAAATTGTGTATCTGTAATAAAGCCAAGAAAGCAAAAAGAACTCACAGAAAATTCCTTTATTTTTGTAGCATCCTGTTCTTTTTCTTCTTCTAATTTTTTCTTTTCTGCTTTCATTTCTTCAGACGCTTTATGCCAGTTTTCCTTTTCACTGTCATAATCATTAAATATTTTAATATAGATTAAACACTAGATAATTTTCAAAAACACAACTAAAACAATAACTCCTAAAGTATTGTAGACTGTAATTTTTATTGATCACAGTAATGTAATTTTAAAAAGACTTTTTTTTCAGCTTTCCATTCAGGTTATCTTAAGTGTTTAGGCTGCAACAGGTTTAATTCTTAAAAAAAATGTTTACATCTACTTTGGAAAGCTAAGGTCAATCACAAAGATAGGAAATAAGTCTGTACAAGATGATGTTTATCTCTCCTCTAGGCAGGTAGAGTTAGGAAGAGACAGTGACACCTCACTCCAAAGAATATCACCATAAGGAATTTAATATGCTTTAAACTATAAGTAATTGGATTTCAGTCAAATTGCTTTCTAGAGTATCTCTTTGAAGATAGCATTTTGAATGCCTTTATGAACTTCAATCTCCTGTAAGGTACTCCTCTGTACTCCTAATCTGTAACAGTTTTGAATAAAGAAATTTGAATCATCATACATAATCAACAGTATGGGGCAGTATAGCTTTTAACATTTATAAGAAAAGAAGCCTCCAAAAAATACAGAAAAAAAATCTGGTACCTGAAAACTCAAATCATCAGATTCAGCCTTATGCTTTTAGCGGATCAAAACTGGTATAAGCAATTTTGACCGTAAAACAAAGAGAAATTCAGTCTGACAAATACACAAGCAGAAAGAGAAGGCCTGAATATCTGGAATCCTGAAAGAGATCTCTCTGACCTGTGTTTCAACAATGTATTTTTTTTTTTTTTCAAACTCAAAAGAACCACTAGGAACCTATTCGAAGCAAAAGAAGAACTGAAGAATCCATAATACTATACACTAAACAAAATATAGGATATCAGCTTCAATAACCATACCGTAATATCTGCTGAAAGAAGTCTCACAGAAAATATTTTTTGTAAAGCTTTCTGAAGTACTAAAGAAACTTTATGGCTATGTACTGCTGCAGTATTTATTACAATCAGAAAAACAAATTTATTCACTCACTATATTGTGTGTTCAAAATTATTAAACATTTAAATATTCAATGTTTCATTACACAGAAAATACAATACCTGTAATATTCTTTATACAGCAAGCCTTGTTGATGACGAATTACTGCAAATTTTCGTTTATAGTCCTCTACTGTTTCTTCATATTGTTTAAGTAACACTTCTTTACTTTCTAATTCCTAAGGATTGTTTTCGAAATAAAGAATATTAAAGTATTATTTCAAATATGAAATTTTCATCAAAACTATACTTTTTCAGTGTTTTTACATGAATTATTTGTACCACTAGGGTCTGAGAACTGCTGACAAAAAATATTGCTTCTATAGAACAAAAAGTAAAAAATACCATAGTAACTGAAAAAGAGTACAAAACTGCTTTGTGAACTACAGCCTCAAAATTCTGAATACACCATATTTGACATATTAGCCAAAAAATATAGTCTCCAAAGAGCACTACTTAAATGTTTAATTGGAGAATGATGTCTTCTTCTCATGTTCCCAAATACTCTTATACTCCATATATTGTTGAAAAATATTCTCTAGTAAAGAAAAGTAATCAGAAATACAGAATAAAAAACAGGTAAATATCCAAAGAAATTACAGCTTTAAAAAAAAAAAAAAGGCCAAAGAAGTTAGTTTTTTAAAATAGCAGAGCTTGAGAGAGCTCTGTCATGTCCATACATGGCATGGAACAAGAATTCAGGTGCTATATACCACAAATAACAGAAGTGTAAATGAGTTACCAAAGGAGTTACCTGTAAGAGATGTATTAAATATTCATTCAGAGAATTAATCATACTAACACTTGAAGAAGCCATTCCCTCTGGAAGATTAACTGTTTTGAAGACAACGTTGGCACCTTCTGGTTGACGTAATAAACAAATTTCATTTTTAAGTTGTGCAATCTAAATAAAAACAACAACAAAAATTAGCTATTCAATAAGAAAATAGTGATGGAAAATATATGGTTTATTACAGTGTATCGTTGTAATCAACAAACTAATTCACTTCCATTTATTTCCTAGATGACTCAAATACTCCTAGCAGTGTCTTTTCTTTTTTATACTGTGATTCCTCTAAGAATTAAATACTTAATACCTTAATCTGAGCAGCCTCACATATTTGATGACTCATCATGTTTCATTCTAGATTTCTTAGAGAATATTGCTTTTCTATTTCTATTAAAGTGAATAAGTTTTGGACAGAACTATTGCAACAATTATTTCATGGTTTACTCAAAATAAATCCCTGCCTTTACATGTTAAGCTTTTAAAAGCTCTTTATTCCTTTCTCTATATCAAATAATACTATTCACTCTAAAACTACATCAAATAATATTTTACTGTATTAGTTACTGGCAAATCTTTCTGCATCGCCAAAGTTGCTTTACAGAACAAGCTTAAATAAGAGTTCAAGTTCTAGAGAACCAACCATAAACCATTTAGGAACAATTAATGCCTATTGATTTATCCACTTAAAAATAAGAAAGCAAGACTACTTTTTTTTTTTTTTTTTAATATGGAAATCTGTAAGCCTTTTTAGCAGATGGCTCTTCTAAAGAATGTCACGCTTAGTATTCAACAAGAATAAAACAACATGAGGAAGAGTAAGATTTTAGATGTTAAAACTAGCAATTCTTTAAATCCAACATAAAAATTAGGATTTGTACAAGTAGATCTCTCATGCAAGATAAATCCAGGATCTCACACATTATACTTTTGTTCAAAATCATCACTGCAGACACTTTTCAAATAAGAAATAAGTTCTATACCTTTTCATTTGCATTTGCTAACTGATTGGAGAAATCTGTTGCCTCCTTCCGTGTCTGTTTCAGTTCCTGCCTCAGTTCTTCATTTCGTCCTGTAAGCTGGTCAACTTGAGCTTTCAAGTGCACACTAACATCAAAGACTCCTTCTGCATTCTTTGACTCAATTACCTAATACAGTAAACATTCAATTAACAAAAAAAGACAGAAAAGCAAAAAAGATGTGTTTTTTTCGTAACAGAATGGACATCTCCAGTTCAAATCACATGAAGTCCCATGTCAAATGCATGAAATTTTAATTTTAGTCTACTTTCAAGTTTACTGACAATATATACACTGGGTACAATAATTTAAATAATTCAAATAATATTTTTTCAGCAAGATTTATGAAGTTGATTTCTTAAACAATTATTGCAGATCCAATAGAGATATAACAAATGTAGATGAACTTTTTCATAAACTTTATGACTGGAATATTAACTTGCCTATCATGATTTTATATTATGTAATTAGAGAACATACAAACGCACTTCTTTGTTGGTGATCTGTTGCTGTAGTATAATTTCTTTGCTATTTTTTCATGGTGTCAAAGGATACATTCCCATTAATATAAACAAAGGTATATTGAGCTACTACTAAATTAAAAGTAACTCACAGAATTTTGATATTAAAAAAAAATTCTCTATAGACAAATAACACTTGAAAAGCATGCTTACATTAACCAAACGATCCAAACTTGGGATAATTAAGGCTGTTTCTCCTCCCTTCATACTGGGATCCTTCTGTATTTCCTTGAGAGCTTGTAATATTTCTTTCATTCCTTGTTCAAGCTGTTTATTCTCTTCAGATAATTCTTTTACTGAAGTAAAAAAAAAACTACTATAATTTAAAAAATAAAAAATAAAAATTCTCTACTTTTTTTTTTTAGAAAAAAACTGCAACTTACATTTAGATTGAAATTTGACAATCAGGGTCCTGTTTTTTTCCAAATCTCTCTCTCTCTCACTTAACTCACTTGTAAGATACTCATTCTAAAGAAAAGAAAAGGAAAAAGTATCAAATATAAAAACTGTAATTTAGGAATATTACTTCTCATTAAGTTTAAGAATTTCCCTTTTTAAATAAAGAGTAATTACTAGAAAATATTATTAGTCCATACTAGTCTAAATATATGGTGAAAATATGTAGTACATAAAACAATGAACTAGGTATGAAGTAGTATGAAAAAACATAGAAGTTAACAGTCAATTAAGTAATCTCATTTTAAAGCATTTTTACAGCAAAATCATAAGAAAAAATATTAAGTTTATGAATATACTTATATAAACATTTACCCTATTATCATATATTTGCTTTAAAACCTTGCACTACCTGTACTGCCTGGGTTCTGCATCTTTCAAGCTTTAATTCTGTGTATCTATTCAGTATATTCTTGGCCAACAAATCTCTGGATATCTGCTCATTCTGAAGAAACAGTAAAATATTTATGCTTTCGCTCATTGAAAATTTCCAAGATCTATGTTCTATAAAAAGTTCTTAAAAAACCTTTTTTTCTACTGAAAATGTACTAAGCACTATTTATTCTGCAGCTTGGTTAGTACACAGTTTTAAAAGGAATAGCTACAAAAAAGCCTACTCTCAAACGGTAAGGAAGAAAAATGATACAAACAGACATGCAAAATCCCCTGATCATCCTCAACTGGAGGAATAATTTTTTGTAGCCTAATAAAATTCTATCAGTCTTAAGGCAAAAAGCATCACAGTAACAGAAACGGGCATGATAAACAAAATTTATTTCTTCATCATATCCTTAGGTGGTTTCTTCCAGACAGATAATGCACAGATTCTGTAGTTATTTTAGTCATCTAATTCTACTACCATCTACATCTCATCCTACTACAAAAAAATAAAAAATAAAAAAAATAAAAAGCATGCGAGTACGTACTCATGAAAATTTCTCAGTCTAAAGGATGGATTCTCCTACCTAAAATGCAACAGCAGCAGAGATGGACTTACTGGAATAATTACTTAAGCTGGATCAAACCAACGTCTGGTTGGTTTCAGAGGTTGGTGTGACTTAAGCCCTAATTAAGTCTCTAGCAACTAAAACAATGTTCTGTACTATAGAGAAAACTGGAACAGTATCCCAAGATATCAGTTTAAAAAGTTAACATTATTTTTTAATATGATTTATCACATGAATAAAGGAAAACACAAGTATTTTCTATTGCTTTCTTTTTTGTTCTGAAAACAAGTAATATATTATCTTTGTCAGCTGGCTGGGCCTCATTCCATTCTTCGCTTCACTTAAGTAACTACTGTTGTTATATGGTAGGTCTCTGTGTATTTAAAGTATTTGAAAACAAATTTTCCTCAAACAGTGTTCCTGTTTAAAATACTACTGTGACAATTTAACTTTGCATGATACACAAATGATGAGGAAGAAAATAAATATTTTGTTCATGCTGATAAGATTATAGAATCACTGATAATAAGTATAGATGGAAGTACATCAGCACTGCACAGTTTTTCACAAAAAAATGCAAATACCTTTTCAATTCTCCACAGAAAAATAAACTGCAAAAGAGTGACTCTAAGATATTTTTGTTCTAATAATACAACGTGCCCTTCTGTTAGAAATATCCTACAGCTTAGATTAATGAAGCTGAAGTTAAAATAACATATTTTTGTAATCTGTTTTGACTGCATCTTCTATATAATCACAATAAAACACACACATTACATTAAAAAGGTGCCTCACCTGTGATCTAAGAAAGGCTAACTCTCTCTTCAATTGTTCTATGAGGTTCTCAACAGGATCTACCTGACCCAAGTGTTCTAACTGTGCAGTATCAAGTCCATTCTCCATAGTCTTTGCATGCAATAATTCGGTTAGCCATTTCTCTCCTTCTCTGTCTTCTTGAAAGTCAATTTGGAAATCAGAAATCTTCACTTGAGAACAATCCTTCCACATCATTATTTGTGATTTATATTGTATTTCTGGCTTTGCAAGAACTGATTCACAAAAAAGGCCAGACTTTTGGTTAAGAGATATTCCTACAAAAACATCTCCTGGACTTGTTTGGTCTGAGTTAGAAGTTATGGATATCCAATTCTGAAAAGATGCCGTGTTTCCATATTTTTGATGCTTTGTCTCTGAGGTCTGCCCCACACTCTGAGAAGCAGAAAATGTACCTGTATAGTCTGATTTTAAGTTTTTTGATGTCCCTCTATTGAACATTGAATCTTTTATTCCTGGTGCCTGAATAAATTGTAGTTCTGGTGATATAAAAATCTCTCTTATACTAAGAGCTTCAGAATCACTGTTGTCATTTACTTGTTGCAACTCTGCCACACTTTTTGAATCTAACTGAAGTAAAGATGTATTTCTAATTTCTTCCAAATCATCTGAATTCTGAAGTGTTCCAGAAATTCTCACAGACAGACTTCCCAAAGCCTTACTGTTTTCTGATATATCCTTCTCTGACTTCAAAAGGCTAACTGTTGCTCCTCTATCTGCAAATGTGTTTTTTCTTTCCATGTCATATGACCTGCTAGCCTGTATTCACAGAAAAACAATGTCCATTAGCATTCTCCAAAATATATGAGTAATTAATTTAGGATTTAAAAAAAGCTAATAAAAACATCCAGAGAAATAGTTGAGCATATACTAACAAATTAATAGATATTAATAATATCTTTTAAAGAGAAACACAATAAATGATTACATACTTGCTCTATGAACCTACCTTTGCTTTTAATTCAGCAAGATCATCTGTGTTTAAGAAATCCATCTTCCTTTTATTTGTCCACCTTTCCTCTGCACAGGTGTCATTAATCTGTGTATCTCCAGCATCCAAGCCTAATCAGAAATAAATGAACGCGTAAGGTGACTTTTTTTTTTTAACTGACCCCCAGAAAAGGGAGGAAAATACATTCTAAGTCATGAATCCTAGTGTTAGATTTCTACTTGTAGAGTAAGTTGCTGTAAAGTAGACCATCTGGGAAAGTGGTATTTCCTTGGGTTGTACAAAATTGAAATTCCAAGCTTTTTTGACACATATCCACTATAGAGATACACTATCAAATCCTAGTGAGAGTATCTTCTACCCAAGAACTACAAGCCTGTGCCACAGCTCTTAGTGATGCTGTTATTACCTGTCAAAAGTCAGCTATTGAACTTTAAGATTATAGCAATACAAAGGCACTCATTTTCCTACAGACTCAGTGCAAAATGTTTTCCTTTGCAATTTCATCATGTCAGAAAATGTAACATAGATAAATAAATAAACTTAGAAAGAATGACTTT
The DNA here is from genome assembly GCA_032353885.1 of Nothura maculosa. Classification (NCBI taxonomy): domain Eukaryota; kingdom Metazoa; phylum Chordata; class Aves; order Tinamiformes; family Tinamidae; genus Nothura; species Nothura maculosa. Next base: position 2,977 of record JAUBOD010000603.1, on the reverse strand, counting down.
GAAAAAATAGCATTTACAATAAAAAAAAAAACTACCTGATGTTGCAGCTATTTTTCCTTTCTCTTGGGCCAAACTCCGAATCTGTTTTTTCAGTTCAATTCGTTCCTCTTCCAGTCTTTCAATCTACATATCATCATTCTCAGATCAGTATTAAGTTTTGTTCAATTACATTTTTAAAAAAATCTTACATAGAAACAGGATTCATCACTTGCCTCTTTCAAAAGAATTTGGTTTTCAGCTCTAAACTGTTGCTGTTTTAGAGTTTTGCTGTTTCTCAATTCATTTAAATCAATCATTGTCCTGGGCTCAAGACCTGAAATATATGATATGCTCTAGAGTTAAACTGTTAAAAAGAACATTAAAATTAGAGTTACTGGTTATTAGTGTGTAATGCATTCAAATAAGATTATAGTTAGTCAAATAAAATTAAAAAACAAATGTTGGCTAAAAAATGCATTACACATTATATATATATTATTTGTACATACACACATTGCACTGTATATGGTGTGATCATAACAAACATACTTTAACTACTCAAAAAACAATAAAAAGCTTCTTAAAATTAAATCTATTTTTTCTGTAAAACATAAACAAGCCTTTCTAAACCCTCCTTCCTCCACATTTTTTCTTCTAGCATTAGATGTTTTGGTTTCAAATTACTGCAATATGAAGTGAATTAAGCAATGTACAATCAAAGAGTAAACAAAATAATAAAAACTCTGCATACACTAATTTCCTGCTCAGTCAAAACTTGACCCAACATTATTTATGCACAGTCATGCAGTTTATCCTAACTCAATACAATTACCTGCAAATATTAACACAATGCACAATTTTTTTCTCAAGTAGTAAAAAATTCCACTGACATTCATTTCAATTTTCACATAATGAATAACTGTATAATTAATGCATATAGCATACCTAAACGCTCTCTCAGTTCTTCATTTTCATCAAGAAAATCATTTACTTTAAGTTCAAGCTTATTGACTTCCTTAATTAATATCTCAATCTCATGATCTCTTATTTTGGTTTGCTTTTTCAAATCTTTTATCTCAGCAACAGCTTCTTCCAAGCCATATATTCCCTGCAAAAATGCAAATGGGAATTAAAAAGAAAACAAGCCAATACATAAGAAAATAAATTACAAATTGATATGCCATCATTATTGAGGACTGTAATTAAAAATAATATAAGCTTAGTAAGCAACTGCTGTTATTCAAACTTTATACTAATAAACATAGAAAACATGATATGCACACAAGAAAGGTAATTTTCTGAAAGAATCTCTTCTACTTTTTACATCAATAAATCCTTAAACTTTTATGTAACAACGAAACTGCTTTTGAGGCTATACTGCTACACTGTTCAGAGTGAAGAGTCATGTAGACCCTTAAAAGCTGTCTTTCTGGACTACTGATCATACTGAGTGTTTGACAATAGTTGATTCAAAATATGGTTATTGAAAAAGAGACATAGCAGAGAGCAATAGAGTATTCTATACTTTACAAGGGAGTATATAATCTAGACATTAATCATACAGTAAACTTTGCAAAGATGAACGTGGGTATAACTTTTTTTTAAACTAAGTACACTTGCATTTTATTTTTTAACTGTTTTTCTCCAGGTATTTCATAATAGAGTCCTCTTATGTTATACAACAACACTTCAATGGATCCTCATCTTGACTGCTTAATTAATCGACAAGGCCATATGAATAGGTTAAAACTGACAAGTTGTATGTAATCACATACCACTAAACATATAATCAGAGAAAAAGTATCATTAGAAGTCATTCTTTAATTTCAGTTAGAATACTGTACAATAAAAAAGTCAAAAATGATCTGCTAAAATTTTGATGAAATATCCTATACACTCTGACAAATCATTTACCATTTCATAGTCTCTCATTCGTTTCAGAGCTTCAATGAGTTCTTTGTCCTTTTCTCTGGCATCTGCTTCTGCTAATTCCGCTGATTTCTCAGCCTCTTTAGCTTTATCTTCAAGAAGTTTTAACTTCTCTTGCATTTCTGCAATACGGTTCTGCTGAGCAAGAGATGAGGGACCTGGATAAAAATAGACAAAAATGTTGATCTATTTATATTTAGAACAAAAATTTCTAGCTATCAACAATTGAGCACAGGAAAAACAGTATTTTGGGGGCTACTATAAAGAGACTTTGATATTCTGCTCTTTTAATTAGGTATTACTAAATACTTCAGAGACTTTATATATGAGCTTTTATTACTACTCATTATTAAGTTAAATATTATATTTTTTTAATTATATTCTACTGCGAGAATGTAAGTAAAAAAACACGATATATTTTCAGTCTTTATAAAGAATAAGTACACAGACAAAGTAAAGTGGCGCTTTTTTAGTTTTCCTAATTACCTTTATCTTTTTGTAGTTCATTTTTCAATTCGTCAATAATCAATGCATTTTTTTCCATTTCTTTGGTGTATTGTTCAATTTGTTCAGTAAGCAATCTTATCTGAGCATCTCGCTCTTTCATACCCTACCAATAAATAAAAAAAACAAAATAAAATGACAAAACATATCCATTAAAGAAGTTATTCTTTACTTAATAAACCACTAAGAGTACAATATATTTCTTATAAGCTAAATGAATAAAAAAAAAAAAAAAGAAAAACAACTAATATATAAGAATTGTAAGAAAAAAAGTAAATATTCTGTACTTACAACATAGAGTTCTGATATTATCTAGAAGTTGGGTATAAAAAGGCAAAGCAATAAAAGGTAAAATAAAAAAAGAAAAATTGTAAAAATGAAGCATTCAAAAATACAATCACATTAAGGCAGTGTTTTAATATATCCATTTTTGATAGAACAGTTCTTTAAGTCAAAGCTAAGCAAATGCATCATGGACAATTTCAGACTATACAAGTTTACTAGGGCTTCTTCATGGACAATTGTTCATAGGAACTGGTATACAAATTCAAGATCAGAAAGACCA
>JAUBOD010000602.1:0-41949 GCA_032353885.1 Nothura maculosa | reverse complement strand
GGCCACACCTGGAGTACTGTGTCCAGGTCTGGGCTCCCCAGTACAAGAGGGATGTGGAGCTGCTGGAGAGAGTCCAGTGCAGGGCTACCAGGATAGTCAGGGGCCTGGAACATCTGCCCTATGAGCAAAGGTTGAGAGAGCTGGGCCTGTTCAGACTGGAGAAGAGAAGGCTGATGGGGGATCTGATCACTGTGTATAAATACCTCAAGGGAGGCAGTGAGGAGGATGAGGTTGACCCCTTTTGAGTGGTGGACAGTGATAGGACTAGAGGAAATGGACTAGAGAAGCTACGCAGAAATATATTGTCTGCATCATACCATTATAAATCAATGGATATCACTTACACAAATTTGTTCTTATATCTTTCCTCAAAGATATATGGAAGTAATATTTCCACTAAAAGAGAAATTAAGGCATAAGGTTAGTCCAAAGACTTGTTGGTTGGAGAACACCAAAGTATAGATTTAAACAGATGATTGAATCTAGAGCTCCAGCTCTCCAGCCCAGTCAAGGAGACTACTGGCTGTTACAGGAAGGTCTGCCTCCTGCTTGTTTTAACACTAGGCCCTACCCATTTACTTTAATTCTTGCATTGGAAGAAGCAAACTGTTTGGTCTGTTTGTGATATTAATGTATCTTATAGACCTTCTCAAATACTCTCTTTCCTGTGGCTATGCCACCATCTTGTTAGCATTTTAGAAGCTAAACAATTGATGTTCAACATATAGTTCATATGCAAAATATCCAAATCAACACTAGCCTAAAGGCAGTAAGAAACTAGGAACTATCTAAGCAATGAGATTACTGACACTAATAAAGAGCAAGCTAACTATGCTGCTTTTTTTTTTCTCCAGCATCATCTCTATTTTATGTGAATTCTGTAATTTTTTTTTAATCTAATTATTTTCTCAAGCTCTGAGGCACATGAGATATCATCTGCACCTGATAGGAAGAAGAAACAAGTTTTTACCTCTAACTTCTAATAGATGTTTCATTCCCCATCTGTTAAGCATCAGCAGATGGAAAAATATCAGCTAACAATGACAATAAAAACCCTACACACATAAATAGACTTCAAAAAGGAATTTCAGACTACAAAGGTGGAGATTGATCTGCATCTGCTAGAAGCTGATGAAGATCTTTACAAGGAAGGAAGCTATGGCAATTTAACAGTAACTGAGATATTTAACTCTGTGCCTATAGATAGCTGATAAAGTCCCTTGTCCTGTATTGGTTTTCTCAACGTCATTCCAGCTGCCAGATGAATGGCCAGCAATCTAGTTGAACAAGAAATTAAGCTGCATTAACAGCAAGAACACATGCATTTTTTCACAGACTTCATGTGAAAACTAACTCATAATAAGCATAGGAACTCTGAGTATTTCTTGAACTCTTTAACATTCTTATTTCACTTCATGGCTTGAATGTAAAACATGCTTTATAAGATAACTGTATGAATTAGGTATAATGTCACTAGGAATTTAAAGGATAGATAAGACAATGAGCTTATCTTTAAAATTGAAATATTTATTGATCTTGTTTGAAAAAATATTTTTTTCTTTGTTTCATGGTAATTCTTCAATTAATTGTGATTTATCTTTTACTTAACATTTTAGGTGGGAAGTAGCTATCACCAATAAAGAACATTTGTGATTCATTTCATCAGTTATCCTGTCACTATAAATCAAAGCATACTAACAAATTAACTGTGGAGTCTGCAGAAAACAATGTAATGTTTGTACATTGCATTGAGAACAACACATAGTGATCTGTAAATGATTTGGAAATTTAATGACAGAATTTGAAGTTGACATCTTGCCATCCTACAAAGTAGTGATGGATATTACACGTGCCTCTAGAAAAAAATTGCTTGGGACAAGTTTCTAAAATGAAAAAGCAAAGTTGATTTCTGGAGGTTTAGTTCTCTTCACTGGGTAAAGAGGAGTTTGTATGAATATGTTAAACTAATATCTAGTTTTTACATGACTCTCACTGGATAGATGCATTTTTTGTTTGGCTGTTGTAGGTTTTCTAGCATGGCACAGCATGGTATTAGTGACATAGTCAGAATGCAAGGCAGAGATCTCTAATTCCAGACAGAGACTATGCATTCATAGAGAAGGGGAGGCACAATGACATGGCACATTTTACAGATGATTCAAAGTTATTAGGGACAGTAAAGGTGAAGATAAATTTGAATAATTGTAGAAAGACTTTGTAAGACTATCAATTTGGCAGGAAAATGGTAGATGAAATTCATGGTAAGTGGATGTCAATAAATGAACATGAGTAAAAAATAAACCTAGATTTGTACAGAAAATGATGGATCCTGAATTGGCCATTCCTATTCATTAGTGATACCTTGGTATTATCACGGAAAACAATTGTTTCAATGTTTAGCAGATTTGAGAATGGCAACTTAAATGTTAAGAAGTATTCAGAAACAATAAAGAATAAGACAGAATAATTATTCTATTGAATAAAACCATTACAAATTAATCCTTTGATACAGAGCATGTGCTTGTAGACAACTTATCTTAAATAAAGAATGTTCTAGAAATGGGAAAGATTCAGAGAAGGATAATGAAGATGATGAAGGGCTTAGAACTGCTTCCACATAAGGAATAATTGATAAGGAAAAGGAAGTTTAGGTTGGAAAAAATATCATGTCAATGTCCTACTCTGCATCTGTGAATGTTATAAAACCGTGATGGACATCAGCTGTTAAAATTTGGCACTGAAACAGATGATTAGCCTGACACTGCCATTATCAGTTTGTATCATTAGACTTTTTTCTATTCAAATAAAATGAGAGTAAGTAACAGCTCTTTCTAAAATAAGAAATAGCTATTCATATAGCTATTCATAGCCATATTTCCATTACTTGAAATACTGATAGGAAAGCTAAGAAGACATATGAAGAGTGATATTTCATCCTTTTTTTCCCTTTGATAAAGGAAAGATGAACATTTCAACCACTAAAAAGTGAGGCAGACACAACGTGAGCCCATGTAAGTGCATATAACCTCATATATTGCACTAAAGGAACATTGTCTTTTCATAGGTTATGTTTAAAGAACGTTAGGAAATTTCTAATGTCATCCTAGAGATCAATGCCCTTACAAAAACCTTAGCTTATGCAAAATCCTGAAAACAAAGTTTACCAGCACCAATTTGAGGCTAAGAACAGGAAAGGAAAGGCAGAAATATAATAGTATCAAAACTGAGAGAAGCTAGGTTGTTCAAACAGAATTTTTAGTGTAAAAAAATAAATAAATGGTGGCTGTTTTTCTTAGTATGATAGTAACCATAGAAACCAAACCCTGAGGTTATTTTCATTCACAAACCTTTTTTTTTTAATGTCAAAGCAAGAAATTCATTGAAGAAATTGAGAGGTTTCATCCTGTGTAGTGAAGCTGCAGATTGGTTTGCTTTCATTCTAACTGCAGTGGCTGGGTATCTGTCGGTGTTGTACAGCCATGCTGTGCAGCATGGAGGAAGGAAAAGCCAAGAACGGAATCTACACCATGTTAATATTGGAGCTGAGCTCCCAGGTGATGCTGAGGCTCTGGGGACATGAGCTGCTGCCTTTCATGGAGGCTGAGAACAAGCCCCAACCCACGGCTTCCCTCAGTGCTGCTGGTCCATGGCAATTGCTGCAAATTCACAACATGCACAGCCTCGGTGGCAGTGGTCATTGCTGCCAGAGGCAGAGCTCAGCTAGGGCTAGATGGTCCAACCACTTGAAGAAACAGAGTGCCTTACAAGGCTTGCTGCCTTGCTTCACCAAACAGCAGGGGCTTCTGCACTGCAAACTCTCATTCATTTGGAATGGGAGATTCTCACAGGGGAGAAGCCTTCTTTTCCAGGAGGAAGATCTCCTTGATGAGATCAGAGGGAGCTGCAGAAGGATGAGGAACTGTGGATGTCATTCTTCTCCACTGAAAGATGCACTTATACCTTCAAAAAGAAAAGGAAAAGAAAAATAAATAAGTGTAGACAAGCAGAGGTACAGTGTGTCACCATGCTTCAATTATAGAGTCCTAACATGAACAGCAGCTAGGAAATCTTTTAGTCTAGGATTCAAAAGCTGATGCTCACAATAAAGCAAATATGTCAACACGCTATGTTTTGATCTATCAAAAAAAAGTCTCTCTGTCATTGTGTGACTAAAAGGGAAGAAATATGCAGTCATTCATATTTACCAAAACAGACAATATTTTCATGTAAATTTTTTTGAAAAAAATGTGTTTGTCCTTAAAAAGAAATAAAATTATAAAAATTTAAGAAATATCTTAATTCTTGCAAAGGAAAATGTTTTTTCCTCATAAATTCTTATGAATAATAAAAAAGAGAAATAATTTAAAAAAAGGAAAATATTCTCATTGGTATTTCTTCTCCCTCTTCACCAACTCAGTCAAACCCAAAAATCTGAGAGACATAGAGAAAGTCTGTTTTGTTTTGCTTGAAAAGAAAAGGATATGTTCATTTGATCTTACTCTTTTTTTTTTTAAAGATCTGATCATTTTTTTTAATGTTTTCTTATTTAAATAATCTTTTCTTATTTAAAGATGGCTCAGCACAGAGAATGACCCAAAGTGTTTTGTAGTGCTAATTTATAAAGACGACTCAAAATTATTTATTTGACTGTATAAATTGTGTATCCTAATGGATTTTTGGGTTCTGCTTTGGTACATATAATAAAATATGTATTTTAAAGCAGCATACTGAATGGAAATTTTGCTTTGCTGTATTAGCTGAAGTGTCTATAAATCTCTATCCATAGTCATGCAGTGATAATAAATTTGAGTGGAATAAAACCAAAATGAGCACAGCTCTTTTGTGCTGAAATTGTATTCTTTTTCATCACAGGTTTGTCCACTTGTCATTTCCCAGACCTATGGATTAGATAGATTGTCAATGGGATGTTATACACTTACTCAATCACATAGTGCTAATATTGAATATCAGAAAGAAAAATCATAAATAACTAAAAGCATCGTTTCTTTCAAAGAGTTCTTCCATGATATGCAAAAATGCGATTTAATCTATATTAAATAATGATGGAGTTTCTTTTGCTTTTTTTAATGCATTCTTCACTATTTCAAAATTTGTCTCATATAAAAAGTAATCCTAACCTCAGACTCAATAAGAACATAAGAAAATTTTATGGCGTCAAGTTGAAGCTTAGATATAAAATATATGGAAAACTAGGAGTTTGGTTGTGGACTTTGATCATTCCATTTTTATGTTAGAGTTACTTTAGTTGACTGTGAATTAGTTAGAATTATTCATGCCAACTAATTTTAGCACTACAGAAATTCTTAATGAATTATCTGAAAAATCTCCTCTTATGAAACATAAATCCTACTCCTATTCTGTTTTATATTGTGAATAAAATATTGTTCTGTTCATTTCCTTTTGATCTCTTGAAAGACATGAAGTTGTACATTAGTTCATAAAATATATTGATAAATTTTCTCCTCAAATCTGCAATCCTAGTAATTATTCACCGAAGCATTAGCTGATAGTTTCATTACATTTCCATAAGATTATATTCAGAACGTAGTCTTGTATCCAATGATTTATTCTATCCTCTTTGGTTATTTTAAGTATATTACTTTCAATATGCCACTGAATGTCACTTTTTATTCATTATGAGTATTGATGACTGAATATATTCTAACACCATGGAATTCTATGCATATAATATTAGTTAGTTGACAATATATTTAAATAGGTGTAAATCTATTTTGAAAACTTTCCCTACAAAGGCTTTTTAAAAAAGTATAGTGTTTGCACATAATTTTGCAATTTATTTAGCAGACATTTCTAACATATTAGAAGAGGTAACATTACTTATAATGCAGTATACTTTGAAATGCTCCAAAGTTATTCTTTACTCTTAAGAATAAATATCCTTAATCAATTCACAAAATTATTGTGTTTGCCTTTTTATCATATACATTTTACTGGATTGGACTGACTGTGATTCTAATTTTGTCCATATTTTATTGACATGTGCTTTATTCTGTTTTTACATTGAAAGCTGTTATTAAACCATACACAAGAAAGCCTTTTTTAACTGTTGAAGCTCCCCAAAATCTGTGAGTACTATACTTGTAACTAAATATGTAGAAAAGAATAACACTCTAAATACTGGATGGAGAATTGAGCCTAGCATATTCTAATGTAAAGGGAATTTAGAAAAATGAGACTCAAATATCTAAGGCAGCCAAAAATCTTAGGACATACTGGCACTTGTCTGTATTGAATTGATGGAAAACAGCAATACTTACCCAAGACGGTCTGTGACTATGGCTTGACAAGGCGATAAATCTGTATTTAGGGAACTCAATAGGATATAAATAAAATTCAGCATTCACATGACACCAAGGCCCAAGTCCATCCAAATGCTTTCTACATCTTCAAATTTGGTCAAAACTCTCTGAATGAATAACTTTCTCCCTTATCATCTTACATATCAATCTAATTGTACTTCATCAGATATTCCTTGCCATCCTGCAGGTACCTGAACACACTGAACTGTACATGCTCCAGTTAATCTGGAAGATATATGATGTTGACTAATACATAACTAAGTTTAACTTATACTGTCATGGAGCCTTGCAGAGCAGCAATCTAGTATGAAGACTGAAATAATGGAGAAACAATTAGAGTGCAATACCATGCATCAGTGACACTAACAGAGTATATCTAGACCCGGTACGGAGATCTACTGCCAAAATAAAGTGGGAGAGTCAAGTCACAAAATGGACTAAAATTTAACTTCTAATATGACTCAGTTGTCTCATGCACTCTGTAATGCTAGAATAAAAGCTTCCTCCTGTGTCCTAATAGGGCAGTTCCATCCTACAATGCTACTTAAGCCACAACAGGGATTTTTATTTGGGGATAGAGTAGTTAGAAACTGAACTTCGTTAAATTATAAATAACAAAAAACAAGTTTTGCTTAAACTTATTTAAATTCTGTGTGTCAAACTGTGATGTGGCAAGTCATTTTAGTGTATGAAATATGTGGTGCTGGTTCAGCTAAAGTCATAGGAAGAATGCTGACAGATTTCAGTAGATTTTGTCTATTCCCTAATTTATCCTTAGCATTGTGTGTAGCATTATGAAATTGAATAGCAAACCTCCCATAAACATCAATACATTCAAGACAAATCTAAAAGGTCAAACAGGTAATGCTGGGTGAGGCATCAGTGTAATTATTGAATGTTATATAAAACACATACTTGGGCAAATGCATTATTATTTGAGAATATAAACAAGAAGCAAGTAAAAACTACTACTACTACTACAAAAAAAAGAGTTTTAAATCAATAATATGCACTTATAAAGATGAAAAGCAAATATTTTTCCCCTGGATTAGCATACACATTTTTAATTGTGCAATACTTTGATCTATACTCTAACAACTAGGAGAGTTACATCTAGAACAGTTTAGATAGCTCACTTCTAGATGATGAAAACATAGCATTGCAAATTGATATATTTGTCTCTCACAGGGGATTTTCAATTTGGAACAAGCTCCTGATTAGATCTCTCGTCATCATACGCTGCCTACTACAGCAGGCAAGGATTTCTCATTCCGAGAGTGGCTGGCCATGGTGTTTCATGGTGTTTTCTTACATAGGTAAGAAAAGTCATCTTAGAAGAAAGATAGTATCAGCTTAGTGGAAAAATGTACGATAAAGGTAAGTAGGTGGATAAAGGTAAGTAGTAAGTACGATAAAGGTAGGTAGTGTACGATAAAGGTAAGTAGATGGATTAAGCATAATAAACTAGGGCTGTGGAATGTAAAGGTAGATCTGCTCAGATTGATGTAATTTAGGATGCTGCGGAAATCATTGCAGAATCACAGAATCACAGAATATTCAAGGTTGGAAGGGACTTCTAGAGGTCATCTAGTCCAACCTTCCTGCTCAAGCAGGCACAGGGTGGCGTCCAGACAGGTTTTGAAGACCTCCAGAGAAGGAGACTCCACAATCTCCCTCGGCAGCCTGTTCCACTGCTCTGTCACCCTCACTGGAAAGTTCTTCCTCACCTGGAGATGGAACTTCCTGTGTTTCAGCTTATGCCCATTACCCCTTGTCCTATCGCTGACCACCAGTGAGAAGAGCTTGTCCCCTTCTTCCCTGCACTCTCCCTTCATGAACTTATACATGTTAATCATATCCCCTCTCAGCCTTTTCTTCTCAAGAGAAAACAGGCCCAATTCACTCAGTCTCTCCTCATACAAGAGATGTTCCAGTCCCTTAATCATCTTAGATGCTCTCCGCTGGACCTAGAAGCTCCACATTCCTCTTATACTGGGGAGCCCAGAACTGCCCACAGTATTTCAGGTGCAGCCTCATCAGAGCTGAGTAGAGGGGCAGAATCACCTCCCTTGACCTGCTGGCAACACTCCTTCTGATGAAGAAGTATCAATATTTTTAAGAGTTCAAAGATTTCAGTCAATCTCTATGAACAAAGCAGGGCTAGAATATCTTTATCTTTAGAAATAATCCAAAGGAATGACATAGAAATAGATCCTAGACATTGTACTAGATCTGCTATATTCACATGAACTGTGATGTAAGGGCCAGTGTTCTGGACATAAACATATATTTACTATTAGAGGGATAGAATATTTTTGACTTTGAAAAACCATGTAAAAGAGTTAAGCAAATATATATGCTGTGAGGAGTTTCTTGTTTACTTGACTTTTCATTATATCTGTTGTTAACCGGGTTATCTTGCACTGTTCTTTCAGAATATGGCTCATTGCATAAAGTTTTAAGTGTTCAGCTTAAATTCAGGTTTTTTAAAAATAATGCAAGCTATAGGCATTAAACAAATAGAATACTCTTTTTGAGTAATATGCACATAGATTTGTAGCTGGCATTGTTTAAGATTGTTACTTTGGTTTAATACTGTGCTCTCAAGCAGATTCTAGGGTTTTTTTTTTGCTTTGTTTCTGCTTTTTCCTATTGTTTTTGATGACTTGCAGTAACAATGTGTATATAAATGAAACAAATCCAGATTCCTAAATTTACAGTATTAAAGTAATGATTTTTCCTCTGAATGATGTTTCCTTACTTTTCACTTTTTGGGAGAACTGCAGCTTGTCTAAGGTTTCAAGCAAATATTTAAGGAAATTCTATTAGTTATACTGTTTAAGCTGCAGTCTCATGAGCAGAGCCCAATATTATGTACGTCAATTATTTAATTAGCCATAGCACACTGAAAATAAATTTCTTAAGCTAGTTCTGAAAAGTATAGATCTGAATGTATCACTTGTTATCTGATATGATAAGATATTCCATCTGATATGATAAGATATCGCCTAGTGATATTAAACTTTGTAGCCTTAAAATCTATGTTACTTATGAAACAGATGTTTAAACTTTTTGATGCACACAAGTGTGTGTAGGATCCTACCATTTTAAATCTAATTAGTGTTTAATAAGCCATTCGGAATATTGCCATTCAGTGCTTACAAATTAATCTTGATCTCTTAACACATGCTAATATTTCAAAACAGTAATTATTCTGAAATAAATAAAAAAAGGTCTGAGTTAAACTGAATTAACATAAACAGCCCCCATGATTATTTTATGTGCTTCTAACAGAGTGATGTTAAAAGTCTACTCATGACTTTATAGTAAGAACTCTATAACAGAAGGACTGAAAGGACTCAAAATTGTTCTTCATCATGTTCAGCCTTTCTCAGTAAAACTCAATTAGCACAGATCAGAATGGGAGAAAGAACTACAGCACTTTCAGAGTGATAGTTCAGGCTGCAGCAATGTACCGTCAGAAAATTACATGCAAACTAAGCCTGGAATCTGCTAATAAACCTGGCTGCTTTTCATCTCACACACTGTAAATTAGAGAGTGCGCTTGAAATAATTGAGAATTCTGTTGTTGATGCATGTGTCAGAGAAGAATGCTAGCCAGTCTCCCAGGTATATGCTGCCTACATGGTACCACCTTTAACAGTAAATGCAGTAACCTGACACACTTCTCAAACACACACAAATAAGCATGCATACACATATATGTATATGCATATGTACATGCAAACACACATGTATTATCTTACTTTTAGAAAAGCCCAGGTACAACAGATATGCTACTGCAAGTCTAGTTTTGGAAATGGTTAGATATAAGCTGTGCTTAACACTTGATCTTTTACCAACACAAAAGCTCTGTTCTTACTACAGACTTGGAAAGTGTAAGGACTTCACAGTCCTGTATTCCTTTGAAGCAGGGAGAAGAGGGAATAGAAGAGAGGGCAGCAAGCACAAGAAATTCAGTTCTTGATTGTGAACAATAAAGCCAATGAGATTTTTGATGCCTATTATATTAAAAAGAGCAATCGGGATGGAAGCTTATATTTTCTCTTTTTTTAATCGTGAATAAAAATATAATATTCTTTTTCAACATCAAAATTTTCAAGCTTCTTTACAAAGCCTTGATTCTGGAAAAAGATGAAGAATAACCAGAAGTGTGATTCGGTGGCTAATTTTGAATAACTAATGAAGACAGCTCTGAAATCATTGGCAAAAGAGAGAGGGGGAACAAAATTCATGTCTTCATTGCAAATGGCTTCCACATCTAAAAGGAACATCAAGGATTTGAGAGATTATCATAAAAAATGACTATTACAATGTTTATATATATTTTCAGTCAATTAGACTTTCTTTCTTTTGTTTTTTAATTAAACATATTATATAAATAGTCACATAGACGTTTGTCCTTCTCTTCCATTGCCTCCCTAATAAGATTTCCATCTTATTCTGCAAGGAAAAGAAAATGAACAAGAACAACAAAACATGTCAGAAGATCAGAAACAGATGGTAAGAGACTTTAAATATGCAGGCTCAAAGGAGGTCCCGCTATAGAGAACACGGATACACTAGAAAAAAAAGAGCTCATCCGAACTGCATTGCATACTGAGTAATGAGTGACAGACAGATTCAACCAGGGCATGACAACAGCTGCCAGTATTGCTTGATTTTCTCATCACTCTTGAATTATCTTACAAATGAATTTCTTTCATAAGATTTTGGATGATGAGTTGTGCTAATGCATACAGCTGCTGTAGTCTACAAACTAGTAGCAATCCTCAAAAATCTCCTAGAGCTTTTATTTAACTTTCTTTCAATATAACTTCAATCAGTATCACCTTAATGGAATTGTCCATTCAGTAACTGACTTTCCAGTGAAGAATGTTTGCCAAAAAAAAAAAAAAAAAAAAAAAAATCCCTTTGGATTTCTAGGTGATAATACAAAAAGTGCTTACAGCAGAAATAAGATTGAGGCAACACTGAAATGTGAAGTGCTTAACCTTTTAGTTAATACATGCCAGCAATGCACATCAAAAAATATGAGCAGATTCTGCCACAAGTATTTGGAATCAGAGCACCTCTACAGGGAGCCAGTCTTCAAGAGAACTCCAGGCTTGATTAAGATGTGGTCTGGCAAAGAGCTAAGGTTTTGCCTAACTTTATATGTGAGCAGGTCTCTCTTATTCATTCCACACTGGAGGAGGGATAACCTTTAGCTTGTTAACTAATGCTGCTTCTGTTTTAAGACTACATTGTGTATACCTTAAAATTATTTGAGCATATCTAGTAGCGGGTTACCATAAACAGCATTTGTAAGCATGACGGATCCGGTGGTCTCTGTAAACTGAATTCTGTCAGATCAAACTAAGCCTTCTCGGAGCGTTATATGAAAAGGAAACAAATATGATCTAGTTGCTACTTTTCTACAGTGGCTTGTAGACATAACCATTGATTGTAGACATAACAATTAATTTTACCATTTTACTGGATTTAAATGACTGTGGCATCCCAAGTGACAATATAAATAGTAAATGCAGTAGTTATTTGTCAATAGACAAAGAGGCTTACGATTATTATTTCTACTTTGAGGCTTTACACAGACACATTTAAAGAGGAGTTCTAAAATCTAGACGTTTTTTAAGAACCAAACGCTACTTGCAGTGATGTGATATAGTTGAGAAAATAAAGAGAATGCATTTAGAATGAATAGTTCAAATTGAACTCTGTCCTGAGCATTTACTGAAGTTTTTTTGTACTTGTGAAATGAGTAATGGTTTCACTCTATTTCCAGGCAGATTAGAATAATAATCTAAGAGAATATAAGTAAAATGTCATTCCTGTTCTTACCAACCTGTTGCGGGGCAGGGCAGGAAATACCAAATACTTTGTTAACTCTACACCTGGACCTGACTGGAAGTATCAGATTCATGAACAGCTTGTTGACTATAGGTCCAATTGCCTTTCTAGGAGTAAATTGAATTCAGAAATAGTATGATTTATTCAAATACAACATTTACAAAGCAGGTTTCAGATGTCAGTACAGGAAATTCTCTACTACAGCGTGGGATTTTTACCTAGCTCTAATGTACATATGTGCAATAATCACTCATCCTAGAAGATGGGAGAGAGTTCTCAGTCTCAAGTCTTCTCACAGGGTGTCCTGACCAGAGGGGAGATAAGCTTCAGGCAGTTGACTGAACACAGAAGTTGCAATGGAATCTTCCCTCAAACTTCCGAGTCTCCTTGAGGCAGTCTCCCAACCTGAGAGGAGGAAAGGGGTTTAATCCATTGACAGATCCAAAGGTTACGATGGAAAATTGCCTCTCTCCCTTTCTTCTGTAACTTACCTTTTATCCTTTTTCCTTACATTTAGATGGAGCTTCATTGACTATAGTCATACTTACTGTTATTGATTGGTGAGAAATTTTCTCACTTTCATTTAAAGGTCTAGTTAATCAAAAATCTAGAGCTCATGCTCAGTGAGGAGTGGCTGCACGTCGAAGGAGGGTAACTTTTGGAATGGAGGTGTGTTTTGGAATTATAACGAGCTTATAATGAGCAAAGTTCAAGCAAAGTTCATCTGAAATAAATTATTTGGCACCCTTGCTGGCTCAGCACTGGACATCTTATCATATTATCTCCCACTAGCCAGCTACAGTGTGGTTTATCAGCGGCACAGGACAGGGAATACAGCAGTGTTTGTTTGTGGTGTCTTCACTCCACTCCACCCTCCGTTACTACTTTTTGCAGTTACCAGGAGGGCAGACTGTGTTGCCTAGGGAACTGCAGAGGAGCAGAGTTCATGCATACCAACTATCATGGAAGTGGCAACTGTACATCACTCCAAGCAAGTTTCCGTAATGCCAAAAATTCTGTTACGTCCTAGTTTTTCTCTAAGTTCCCCCTTTTAAAATAATACCTCCACACAATACCTCCTTCCCCCCCCCCAAAAAAAAAAAGTTTCAGCTTAATTTAATGAATCATTTTAGCCCTGTGGCACATGTTGATAGAGCAGTATACTAGGACAAGTTCGAACAAATTTAAAACAGTGCTAGCCTGAGCTAAAACATAGGCAAGGACACAGTTGATCATTTACTACGCACTAGGTCTGCTACAACTAATTCAGTGGGTGAAGGTCATGTAGATGTTATCTGGGATTGCACTTTTATGTAATTATCTCTCAATTAAGATTAAAAAAATACAATAGATCATCTTTTATGCTCTCTGAATTTATTTTAAATATATGTAAATAACAGCATGTGTTTTAATTATGATTGTCATTACATTCACTCATTCATGGTAGTGCTGCTCATAAACATAATTATTTGATAATGTCCCATTCTGTTTCATGTGAATACCTAGAGAGGCCCTATACCATAAAACACTGAAAGGTATATGGAAGGTATACAGAACTTTAAAAGCTTCTGTACTTTTTCTTTACTTTTTCTTCACTTTTTCTTCAGTAGTTACCATTTCCTGGAAATGCTTAGTAACGACTTTGAATTGCTTTGTAAAGATTTTAGAATATTTTAGTATAGATAGTGAACAGTAGGTACAATAACAAAGGTGTCTGAACTGCATATTTTCACAGAATCACAGAGTAGTTAAGGTTAGAAGGGACATCTACAGATCATCTAGTCCAACCTCCCTGCCGAGAAGGAACACCTAGAGCATGTGGCATCCAGGCAAGTTTTGAAGATCTCCAGAGAAGGAGAATCTACAACCTCCCTGGGCAGCTTGTGCCAGGCCTCTGTCACCCTCACAGTAAAGAAGTTCTTCCTCACATGCAGATGGAACTTCCTATGTTTCAGTTTATACCTATGGCCTCTTGTCCTATCACTGAGCGCCACTATAAAGAGTTTGACTCCACCCTCTCTCATTCTTCATCCTGGTATTTACATATATCATATCCCCTTTCAGTCTGCTCCTCTCTAGGCTAAACAGGCCCAGCTCGCTTAATCTTTCCTCATGACATAGATGTTCCAGTCCCTTAATTATCTTTATTGCTTTACAGTAGACTTTCTCTAGAAGTCTCATATCCCTCCTATACTGGGAAGGCAAGAACTGCACACAGATGCAGCCTCACAAAAGCGGAGTAGAGGGGCAGGATCCCTTCCCTTAACCTGCTGGCAACACTCATCTTGAGGCAAGCCAGGATGCCATTGGCCTTCTTGACCAGGAGGGCACACTGCTGGCTCATAGCTAACGTGATGTCAATCAGGACTTCCAGATCCCTCTTCTTGAAGTTGCTTTCCAGCAGGTCAGGCCTGAATCTGTACTGCTGCCTGGGGTTATTCCTCCCCAGGTGCAGGTTCCTTTGTTGAACCTCATGAGGTTCCTCTCTGCCCAACTCTCCAGCCTGTCAAGGTCGCTCTGAATGGCAGCACAGCCCTCTAACATGTTGGCCACTCCACCCAATTTGGTATTGTCCACAAACTTGCTCAGGGTGCACTCCGTGCCCTCATCCAAGTCACTGATGAGCAAGTTGAGCAGCACTGGTGTCCCAATCCACTGATGGGAGAGGTTTCGATATGATCCCAAGAGCGAGATTAAGACACAAACGAGGTCAAATGTCATACTACCTTATAAGCTCTATTTTCATAATAGCAATAGGACACAGGGAAGAAGAAGAAGAAAAGGAAAACAAAGAAAAGAAGAAAGAAAAGCAAGCAGGAGAGATGCAGCAAGATTAGTTACCACCACCACTGCCAGCCGAGTCACGTTTTGTTGTCTCTGCCTCAGTGCAGGTGGTGATTTTCTTGGAAGAGAGTTGAGAAGAAGGAAAAGAAGCTTCTGTCTTTGTGCGCATCTCCCCCCTGGGGGGGTAAAACGTAGTCCTTTTATTGTCCCAGTTCTTGAAGAGTCCACCCAGTTTCTTGAAGTTTTTTGCTTTGGTGCTCCTCTTCCCTCCCCACTCAACTGCCAATGCCGCTCATCAGGCTCTGCTGAGCATTGTGGGGGTCTTGAGCTAATCCATGAAGTCGTAAATTGTGTAGAGATAACAAGCTTTGAGCTGGTATCCCAGTCTTTCCATGGACAGGATGCCAAGGCCAAGAAGTTGTTAATTGCATGAAGATAAGACACCTGGAATTCATATCTCAGTATTCCTGGAGACAGGATGCCAGGAATTTGTAAATTATATGGCATCAATGTCGAGACACAACACAGTCCACAGTAGCCTCTTACAACTTGGCCCAGTCCTGACCCCTGGGGGATATCACTGGCCACAGGCCTCCAACTAGACTCGACCCCGTTTATCACCGTCAGAGGATGGTGCTCTGCCATCCAGCTAGTTCTCAATCCACCTTACTGTCCATCAGTTCAGTCCACACTTCCGGAGCTTTCCTATGAGGATGTTATGGGAAATGGTATCAAAAGCCTTACTGAAGTCAAGTTTCTACTTACTAATTCTGCTTAAAGACTTGGAATCATCTCTGTGCTTGCACAAATTCAGAAATGGTTTAAAGGAGAGGAAGTTTTTGTAGTGTAATCGATTCTGTATGCTCAGTGATAGGCATAACCTTAAGGACTTCTGCATTTCCATTTTTACTCTACAAGCATGTGACACATTTAAGAGGACTTTAATCTGAGGCCAAAATATGAACTGAAAACTATTACTGCAAGAAAAGTAGCAGATGGAAATGGGAAAAGATGAGAAATATTAGTGGTTGAAGAGGAAAACAGTAAATCCTGATTAACTCCAGTGAAGCATTCCCATTACTCAGACACTTAAAACACTAAATAACATAAAATCAAAAAAAAACTTAGATCAGTCTAAAATATCTACTTTTGCCAAACTGTGATTTCAATATCATATTGATGATAAAAATATTCATGGTGAAAAGCTAATAAAAATATTTTCTAATCTTTATGGGAGACTTGCTCTCAGAAATAGTAGCATAAGAGACAAACAGTTTATGCTAATTAGTTAGAGGATGACCATGAATCCCATCATAATCTACCAACAGAAAGATACAACCAATAGAAATCTTTCCAATAAGAACATAAATTAGGGAAAGAGTTTTATCATTGTGCAACGTACCTGAATGTTTAGATTTAAAATCATTCCTATACTTAAAATTAAAAATGAAACAAATTGAGAATAGTTTAAACATAAGTCTGAAATTCTTATAATCTGAGAAGCTTATTCTTGCACTCTACTTCTTAGACTTAGCCAGTCCACTAAAACAAAAATTATCTTCGGTTCTTTGTTGATATACTCTTTCATGATTAAAGAGTCAAAATTGGAAAATGGGCATCCTCTAAAGGGAAAAAAAGAAAGAAGCATTTTATAACAATGATTCTACATTCATATATACAGGTCACAAATAAAAATAGGCTGGAAAATGTCACAGTTGTCTTAAAGATTGGGCAGAAAGCTCCTGTCAGAAGAGTGACCTCTTATTATCTTTACAGCAGAAGGTGCATTGGTTAAACCCTTAATGATTTATAGAAGTTGATTCATTTATGGAAAGTATTACGTGGCAGGATTGCCTGCACAGCAAGGCTTTGGATTTAATGAAGCTAGAAGTCTCTTGCAGTCCCATATTCTAATAAAATATAACTCCTGTAATCCTGTAAAACTTGTTCACACAGTAGGTAGCATCGGTGAAAGCATAGTAAACTACTTGTGATAGACAAGGCCACAGTCAGAAAATCAAGCCCTAAGTTAACATTTAGTTGAAAAATTCTGTTAGTGATACCAAGCTCTAACCCCTTTCTGCAGTATCTGAAGAATATTTATACACCTTCACCTGATACATTCACCTTCTCACTTTTCTTTCTTCAGATAAGCAGAGTTGTGAGTGAGGTTATAGAACATTCTAAACTTCTTGAACTGCGTCCCTTTGAGGAACTTGCCTAAAACTCTGGTCCTGATGATAGTTTGAGAGATGCACTGTGCATTGAGATTTGGCAAGTATTTTAGCACTGAACATTGATTCAATATTTTAAGTAGTTGTCCCATTTATCTATAATGACCTACATGCACATATGCACATGATTATGTATTGCTTGAGTTCCTGATCTGTTGCTAAAAGAAAAAGACATTAATCTCATAGAAGAAACTTTTCTCAGCACTTTATTGGTTTTTGAACTCTTAAAATGCACAATTGCACAGAATGATTAACAGCATGCCTCAACTGGCTGGAGGAGAGAGTGCTTCAGTTCAGTTCCAGCCTGTTTTATAAGCCGGAATCCCTGGTTGTCCCCTCACAAGCAATTCTGTTCTGTAATTAACCTACAACTTAATTACTGGAGCTCAGCAAGTAATTCTCAATGAATAATTTATATGAATGAATTTAGCTTTTTTTCATGAATTGTATCAGAGGAAAATGGAAAAAAAAACAAAGTGTATTTTTTTAGCTATCATTTGTAGACTTCTGTAGTAAATAATTTTTGGTTTGTGGTTGATATTATTTAAATTCATATTATTCTTATTATTTACATATCTACTTTAACCAGGTTATTAACTGCTAATACACAAGTTACTATGTTCTATAGAACTAAAACCTACAGGCAGTATATTTTTTATACTCACATTTAATATACACAGTTCTGCTATTGGCTGTCCTAAGTAGATCATAATTCAAAGAACAGAGGCAAAATATTAAATAATAGCCAGAGTAACTAGAAAATGGATTTGAATATTTCATAGTCAAATAATACAAGATCTAACCTGAAAAAATAGCAAGATACAGCAGTAATCCATGCACTCAATTATTGTTTGAACACAGAGGTATGCTCAAAAACAAGACAAAGATATTTGTCTTTTGTTTTGCCTTTTTTCGAGTTTGTTTTTTATTCAGATAAGTATATTAAGATCTTTTTTTTTTCCTCTTAGGCTATCTAATGCATGTTATCTGAATCTGTAGCACATTATAGCATGAGGAGAAACTTTCACTCATTTCAGTGTCTTTTGTATTATGCCAATAAAAATAGATTGCCTCAGATCTCTGATTTAGAGCCAGTGTCATGATTTTCACACAAATTTGTTTGTGTTTGTGAGATGGATGAGATCTCAAAATGGATATGTCTAGCATTTCTTATTTGTTCCCAATACTCTTAGTGAAAGAGGATAGGAGTGCAATACACTCTGAAGGCACCCAGGTGATATAGCTAGCGGATAAAGGGAGTGTGGTCTGAATATCACTCTAGAGTTTTAGCTCTATTGAATTGCTTCCTTTTGGAATGTGAAAAATATGAGACAAAATACAGGAAGGGAAGATAGCTAATAGAACAACTAACAGTGCAGAAATAGAGGGCTATGCCACTTCATATATTTGCCAACTCTTCACATGTATATTTGAAAGCAAAACTATAGTCTTGCTTTCTCATAACAATGACCAGTGATGATGCAGTGATGCTGCAATTCAAAATCTGCCTCATCTGCAAGACTTTGGATGCATCACTTCTAAAGATATTTAAAGATCTAAGGTGAAGTAAGATAAAATTCTGAAGTTCATTGAAGTTTCTTTAATTAATATATTGCTGATTAAAAAAAAAAAAGCCAAATCTTGTTTTAGTTGTGTTGCCTTTCATATTTAGAAGGAATGAAAATATCACAAATTCAGAGGCAATCTGAAAGTGATCACATATACATATCTCTGTAGCCACAGGGAGCACGTATGCTCAATAAGGAATATCTGTATAGTATGATTTTTAAGGAACAATCATCTGTAATATGAGTTTTCTGAATCATAATTCAGAAAATTTCTGAATCATAATTCAGAAAATTATGATTTCTGAATCATAATTCATAAGACTAAGTAGTCTTATTATGCATCCTGATTTGAGTGGAGATGGATAATATATAAAGCATGAGTCACAATTTCCTGTCCTGTTGTATTTTTCATCTTTTTGGTGGAATGGGCTTGGCCTAATAAAAATCAATCTTTTAAATCCATAAGTGCTGTGATTACTAATTATATAGCTCCCATAATAGGACTTTATGAGTTTGAGTTTGCCTGTCAAAAGCTATTTCCTTGCAGAAGTAGAGATGCTTGTTTATTTATCTGTCCCCAAGAGCTACCAAATGTCTAGAGCTCCGGAAGAGGAGTCATCATGTACATGCAGAATAGCACAAAAGCTAGTATATTGCAGGAACTTGATTTTTCCTCATAGACTATTCACCACATTGCACTATAAGTCAAACACATCAAAATGCATGGTTGTTTGCACAGCACTTCAGTTTCTAATCTCTTCAGCTACAACTCAAGTAGTTTCATATGCATATGTTCCCCTGGACTATGTTAGCAGAGGTTACTGTTAACGATTTCAAAAACAAAAATAAAAATGCCACTCAGCAAATATCTATTGCTACTATGCATAGTACTACTATAATATTACTGTAACATAAATTTCATTCTAGACTTTGTAGTTTAAATCTTGAAAAGCTTTTAATATCTAAATCCCATCCAGCTATTAATACAGACATTTAAATCAAAAATACTTTATCCTCAAAATATCTATAGATATATCTAAAATCCATAGGCACCAAAAGTTTTGTTAGCAGCTCTTTCCATGCATGCTGTCATATACTTTTCAAGTACTGATAGGAGAAATACACTTTCTCTGGGAAGAGTTCGTTCCCCCTTAGTGTCTATGCTAGGTGACCAGGTGACTAGGAGACAAGTTTGAGTTTACACACAGAGCAGCTTCTAATAAAGGTGTCAGGAAAGCTAAAGGTTCCTTATAGAAATACTTAAAGCTAACTGTATTCCCTGATTCCCTAATAGACTTAGAGGCAACTGATTATTGTGAGATCTGAGGGAGGTGTTTATTCCCTCTTTCTCTGTGCAGATAGGCATCCTCTTGCTTAAAGTGAAAAGCTGGGAATCTGTTTCACTTACTTCAAGGTATGTTTCTCCTCACATCAAGAAGTGATGTTAGCAGCTAAATGATTAATTTTCCCTCAAGCATGACTGAGATTCACAGTCTGAGGCTACCCACAGGGTCCAAACTAGTGTGTGTTCTTTGAGTTAGGACTGTCATGAGCTTGTTTTCCCCTGTGATAAATGATGATGATGTTTTATCCAACAGCTCTGTGGTGGGATAAATCACCAACAGAAGGAATTCCAATTCACTTTCCTCTTGAGCTATCCTTGCACTTTCTTGAGAAATACCTTCCCTGCCAATCCTATATAAAAGCCTCACATGGCCCGTTAGCATCATACAGTCCTTAAGGTTGGAAGGGGCTTTTCGAGATCATCTAAGGACTCCTGCTCCACTAAGGACACCTACAGTACATGGCACAGTATTGCATCCAAGTAGGTTTTGAAGGTCCCCGGGATCATCCTTGTAGACCTACACTGCTCTCTCTCCAGCAGCTCCACATTCCTCTTGTACTGAGTGAGCCCCGAACTGGACACAGTACTCCAGATGTGGCCTCACCAGGGCTGAGTAGAGGCAGACAATCACCTCTCTTGACCTGCTGGAGACGCTCTTAATGCACTCCAGGATCCCACTGGCCTTCTTAGCCACCAAGGCACACTGCTGTCTCATGGTCAACTTGTCATCCACCATGACGGCCAGGTCCCTCTCTACGGAACTGCTCTCCAGAAGGTCAGTCCCCAGGCTATTCTGGTGTCCAGGATTATTCCTCTCCAAGTGCAGGCACTTGCCCTTGTTGAACATCATGTGCAGTCTCTCCAGGTGCCTCTGGGGTATCAGTTACTCCTCCCAATTTTGTATCATCAGCAAACTTGCTGGAGGGGAACTCCATCCCTTCATCCAGATCACTGATGAATAAATTGACAGGAGTGGACCTTGAACTGACCCGTAGGGGACACCACTAATTACAGGCCTCCAACTGGACTCTGCGCCACTGATCACCACCCTCTGAGCTCTGCCATGCAGCCAGTTCTCAATCCACCTCCCCGTCCACTCATCAATCCCACACCTCCAAAGTTTGCTCAGGAGGATGCTGGTAGGAAAGATGTCAAAAGCCTTGCAGAAGTCCAGATAGATGACATCCACTGCTCTCCCCTCATCTATCCATCTAGTCATTCCATCACAGAAGGCTATCAGGTTAGTCAAGTATGATTTCCCCTTGGTGAATCCATGCTGACTATTCCTGAGCATCTTCTTGTCCTCCATGTGCTTGTAGACAAAAGCCATCACTTATCCAGGTATGAAGGTGTAGTAGTTGCCTGGGTCCTCCTTCTTGCCCTTTTTCAAGACTGATGTGACATTGGCTTTCTTCCAGTTCTCCTCCATTCTTCAGTCCTCCCCTTTTCTCCAGGATGTTTCAAAGATGATGGCAAGCAGCTTAGCTGTAACATCTGTCAGCTCATGCAGCACTCTGAGGTGCATCCTATCAGGGTCCATGAATTTGCGGGTTTCAAGTTTCTATAATTGCACTCTGAACCAATCTTCCTCTACCCAGGGCAAGTCTTCCTCTTTCCAAGCTTCTTCTCTTGTCTAGGACCTGGGCTTCCAGAGGGCTGCCCTTGGTAAACACTGAAGCAAAAAAGGCATTCATTTTTTTTTGTAAGCAGTGCACCTTGGTCTGCTCCCATATTCAAGGATTAAAATGTGATAAGTAAATTATTTAAATTTTTTTATTAAAATATAATAGGTTCAGATTTTCCTTAGGAAGAAGAATATTTGACTTAAAGCCTCCTACTGCCAGATATTTTAACTACTGAGCTCTTTAGGAAGTAATCTAATTCCCTTCTATGAATAGGGGACAGACATTGAGGGACAGACATTGAGATCTAAGACAGAGTGCTGAATCATGAAACCTCATAAGAGACTTGTGCTTTTTCACAACCTAAAGTAATACTTCTATACTCATGAACATACTTGACATATCCTTCAATCCAGCTTTCCCTTGAGCCATTTAACCGGGTCCCTGTTCAGTTCAGCGATCCCATTTTAGACCTGCAAATCTTTCCCTCTGTTATGCAGAGAAGTGCAATTCAGTCCCTCAGACTGGGCTCACAGCTTGACATTTCAAAGATGCACTGCTCCATATTGAACTTCTCAGCTTTTGGCACAGCCAGCCCAGTGGCTTTGTTTTGCATTTGTGCAATTAGTTTGCAGCAGTTGTTCAGCACAGTTTTTTCCTAGGATTGGGATTTCAGGCTGCATCAGATATATACACTACACACTAGCAAGGGAGTTCTAACTGTGTGTTCCCAGTCTAATCTTCTCTCTTAGGTCACTCAGTGGTGCTCCCAGTGCACTTAGGTGCCACTAATGGGGTACTGCACTCCCACTTCATCTGAGTCCTGAAGTGTTATATTCTGCAGATATGGCATCTGAAAAGCCTTGCAGTCATTTTAAACATCTGATGCAGAGCCACAGTCACAGCTTTTACCACGAAAAGGAGGGGAGAAGAAGAATGAGAAACTGTGAGAGGGAAAGGGCAAGAAAATTTGAAATCTTAATGAAAGAAATTAGATACATTTATGTATTTTTGCTAAGAAAGATAAATAATTTAATAAAATCTTTGCATTCTTTTGAGTTGTCGATATCCTTTGAAAGTTACATGCAGGACATCAAAGATAAGTTTTTTAAAGATAATTTAAACTGTGGATATAAATGTTAGCAAAACTAATGGCATGCTAATTAATATTAATTACACTGAGGTGTTTCTGTGGATCCCTTTCCAATAAATAAATAAATATATATAAACAAATGCTTCTCTTTCTGTAAAACATAAAGCAACAAACCAAGTACTCAATTAATGAAAATGAAAGTGACATTATTCCTTTTTATATCTAAAATAATTTCAAATGTTAATTCTTTACAATGGGAGCATCCCTAAAACATTTAGCGCTAAATTTTGTGAGGCATGTTGATGACTTGTCCTGATACCAGTTCAAGGACAGACTGCTCTGTAAATGTTCTGCAAGAGAATTTTGTAGTGAGAACTTCTTATTGTTATTATTTAACTCCATATATATATATTGCCTGGAAATCAATGTAGTCTTGCTTTTGCTATTAAATATTTTAACAAAGCTATTACAAAATAAGGATGTTTAAAGAAGCACTAATCAGAAATAACATGGTACCCAATGATAATGTTTTGTATGATACTTGCACATTTAAAAATGTAGCTATACATAGCCACAATATTTTATAATCCCTCTGAAATTAATATTTTCAGCTAGAACTCATTACAGAACACTTGTGTAAGTTGGAAATGAATTTATTTTGTTAACATTTTAATGCACTCCAAGCTCAGTCTTTCTGTGTTTTGAAAGAATTTCAGAATCCTCTCTATTTTATTTGAACCCCATTTATGATTCAAGGTGTACCTATACCTCCTGTTATTGTGTGAAGGAGAGAGAAGAGGAGCCACTGGGACAGAAATTATCCTTGCAGAACTTGGAAATACCAGATAATAATAAGTTTAATTGTGCAGGAAGCTGGACATAGACATAAAAGAGTCTTCCTTTAAAAGAAAGGACAAAATAGGCAAAAGGTAAAGAAGAAAGTGAATAGATAGAATGTGAGTGAATTATCTAAAGTTTTATGAGAGTGTGAATAGCCAACACAGGAACTGAGCTCAGATGTGATATCTTAGCCCCAGTGCTTTACAGATGAACAGGAATTCAGATAGCATCCCCTGAAGCCTCCTCTACAAACAGCTCAGTCTGCTATTCCATCCTGCAGAATGGTTCACCCATAGAGATGATGTTCAGATCGGGGAAAGCTGGGGTCACAGACAAAATTCAGGTAACTGAGCATGTATCAGAGATTATTGTGAATTACTTGTCTCATTAGGTATAGGTTAGTTACATGTTTTACTGTAAGGCAGGAGTAACAGGATGGGAAGAGATCTCAGTGTGATTGAGAAGGATGATGATGGCTTTAGTTAATGTAGTATGCTAATACATAAAACGGATTTTTTTTTTTTAATGTAAGCAGTCTTGCAGAGTTGAAGGCTGATACTTATATGGAGTCATCTGGACAATATGTCATGTATTACTGAAAGGAATGCTGTTTTTTACTTTATATTTCTATTGTGATATATTTTCTTGCAAGGTTTCTAAAACACAGCAAAGTGAATATGTCTCAAAAGTGAATATGTCTTAAAAAATGGTGATGTGCTTATATACCCCAATTTGACAATCTGAGTTTACAGTCATCAGGAAAGCTTATTAAAATATATGAGCCTTCAGAAAGTATTGGTTAGCTCTCTTTTCATAGTAGCAATAGGACCAAGCATTGTTATGACTACATTCAACTACCATATGTGACAGAGTCAAGAAGTGTGACAATCTAGGATTTTTACCTCTCTTACAGGAAAATCCAATCTGCAACAGTGCACTTGCCACTTGCTGGAAAATTCATAGCCTTTTGATTTAAAGCAAAGAGTTCTTAAAGACTTACAGATAGCAGTAGAATTGTTGAAAATTCAAGTTGAAGAGGTAAAGTGAGATCATTCACACAGAAGGTTATGACATTTTCCTCCAGGAAATTCATCTGTAAACTCTATCTGCTCTCCAGTTATGTGGGCAGTGAAGGTTTTGAAAGGCTATATAAAATATTGGTTGGAAAATTGGCCAAATCCTTTAAATTTAAGTTGTTTTTTTTGTGAAAAATATATAAAATTTGCAGCAAAGTGTTTTATGAAATTCAATGAAAAGCAAACAAAGAAAATGATTGCTACCTCTGTCATCATTTAAAGAAAATAAATAGTCTTTGTAAATGTCATTGGAAGGATCTCCTAAAGAACATCAAAGGACTCCTGTTGATATGGGAGAGTATCAATATCATATGGTACTCTGAATTATGTCTATTGTAATAGGTAGAAATTATATAAAAAGGACACAAAATACAGAAAAAATCTCTTAGATACTTTAGTTCTGTTAGGATTTGAGGTTGAAAATAAAGCTTTTTAACATATGCATTCCTTACTTTGCCAAGTTTTTTAATTAGAAGAATGCAACTGGAAGAACAACATTCAAAACTGATTATACATAATGAAAAAGGGATAGAGAATAGTGTCTTTGTGACTGCTGGAAGCAGCATATTTTGCTACTTTTATGTAGGCTGCCAAGTATCATTTATTGAATCTTAATTCAATTAATTGATGTAGTACATCAGAAAATATATCAAAGCTTTTTGAGGTCTTAAAGTCTTAGAAAGTGAGCTGAATTTGATGAATAGAGTTGACTTTATGGTTACAGAAGTGATTTTAAGGTACAGCCCCAAGGACCTTACTGAGCAGTATATTTGAATTATACTGCAAGAATCATGTGTAGCTAGAGAGTTCATTAATTCACTGGATCCAGGTCCCTGCCCTCCCTGTGAAGCCATATTGCCTTCCTCTTATTCTGCTTATGCCAAATGCAGCTGAGTAGTGGACTAGCTGGGAAAACTATGAGAGCACAGCCACACCTTTAAGGAAAACAAAGACACCAGTATTCAGATGTCCACTTCAGTTTTAAATATACCTGCCATAATAATTTTAGGGGCAATTTTGCTTTAAGCTTTCTGTGAAGCTTCTGCCACTAGTTTTCCTAGGGCTCTGAGTTCAATATGGTGTCCTTTATGCTGAATGTGGACAAAATCTTCACAGTCTTCCTCTTTCTGCTCCCATTATTGCAATTGCATCTGCAATTGCATCACTTTCCAGAACATCAAATTTGCAGTCTGTTTCCCAATATACTTGTGAGCATTCGATTGGCCTTGGAAAGAGTATGTGTTTTCCTGGGAAAAAACAAGAACAACAGTGTGAATGTCAACAGATGTGGTCGATCTTTGTTTAAAACTCCCACCAAAAATCATGGGAATTTAAAATTACTGGGGTTATTAATTTGCTAAATGGGTTTGCTGATCTAATCTTGGGTCAATAAATATTTCTGTCTAACAGGAAATACTTGATAATTGATAATTGTTTTCATCTCTTGAATTTTAATTAATCTTAACTTGAATGCAGAAAATATCATCATTTTATTGTATAAAAACATACATTCTGGAAGTAGTGTTATTCTAATCTATGCTATAGATGACTGGAGTGTTTCTAGGATGCATTCACAATAGGCACAATTACAGCAACTTTTTTTTCTTTTTTTTTTGTAAATATATGAACAGTGATTTATGCATTGTTTTACAGCATTTGTATGTAATGACAAGAAAGGAGAATGACTTAAAGGGGACAGGTGTTCAGAATCTTAAAGCTGAGAAAATGAATGAACACATAGATCTCTCTTGTAAAAAGGGATTCTGGGAATTAGAAAACTGCCTGGGACTATCTGCTCTTGCATCAGGCTCAGCTAACTGTAAAGAAACCTGCAAAACTTGTCAATGTCACTGTGCCTCAAAGGCAGATAGAAAGCATTTTTTTTAATTGCTTGCAAGCTTATGTGGGATATTGAATTCATTAGAAAGGCAAGTTTTATGATACCTCAAAGTGCCAGTAAAAATGTGTTCTGTGTCTCTCTCTCCTTCTCTTTTACATACATATGTACACACAAATACATGAAACCACTCATGAAGATGTTGCCTGATTGATAAGCTTCAAAACCACAGGAAAAAAAGACTGCTTAGGAAAGGAACATATCATAAAACAGTTATTGGATCATTTTAAAAAATGTCAAATACTTTTTTTTTTCCTACAGATTATTGTGGGTTTGAAATTTAAATACTTGAGTCAAAGGCACAAATAATTTCCATTCTCTGGTTTAAATGGTAAGTGATAGAGCTTTCAGCTCCATTTTTGAATCCAGCATCCTGTGTAATAGCCTCAGAATATCACCTGTTTCAGTAACACTTACATTCTTGTAGATGGATGACAGTGAGTGGTATGAGTATCCAAAGCTCAGGATCTGTTATGATACCTGTTTTAAAATGGTGGATGGATATTCTTGGATATGTATAATAGCTAGGAATAAACTCATTCTCATTCTGAGAAGTTTTCATTAATCATTTACATGAGGAAGTGAATTTGCATGGAAATAATACTGGCACATACAAAAAAAGTTTTAAAAATTCAGTAGCCAGATAAACAAATCAGCTAAATTAGTCCTTGGATGGTCTTGATGATTTAGTGTTATAAAAATATGAAAATATAGGGAAAAATAATCCCTCCAAAAGTTCAAGTAATCATTTTATTATACTTAGCTTATTCCAGCATAACATCAGAGTGAACAAGCACAAGAAAATATTAACCTATTTTAAACATACCTCAGTAAAAACTTTTTACTTTGGCACTAAATAGTGAGTTAAGGTGGTAGATTATTACTATTTATAGATGAATTACTAAAAATGTTTCTCAAAAGTAACTGAATCTACTATAGGAGAATTAGAAATTTTGAAGATGTTATTCAGATTTGTTTCTAAATTAAAGCTTCATGAAGTAACAAGTCCTGCATAACACAGGTCTGCTATGATCTGGAGCCATTGCATGGGCAATTACTGCATCCTTTGAGAAAGTAAATTAGAGAAAAAATGAAGAGCGGGGGGACTTTTAGGGGGAATTGTTTTTGGTGTACGGATGCATTATTAACAAAAATAACTGACTTTGTGTCTAAAGTTTTCTCTCTCTAATGTTTTCCACAACCTGACATAAATAAATAAATAAATAAATAATCCTTAATTTATAAATTCTTTGCTGAAAAAAAGCCAGAGTACTTCACAAAAGTTGATGGGAATTTTTATCTCTGACTGCATTTGAATCATGTTTCACCATAGATATCTTCATCAGTTGCAGAAAGGAAAAACAGCAGATAATTACAAAATTTATTATACAGCTATAGGCAATGTAATGAAACACAAAAGTTGTCTATATAGATATTGTTGATATGATCTGGCAGCTGAAAGGCCAAATCTTGACAGATGCACCTTGAGTAATATCTTTCCCAGCTGTTATGCATACCAGTGACTTCTCTGACAATAAGTCACTAAATCAATAAATGTACAATCTAAATAGAAATATTGATTAGAATAGCATCATATGGAAGTAACATATAAATACTTATACACTGGACCGTTCTCTAATTTTCCTGCCTCATTATTGTGGATTTTTATTTTATGTTCTTATTGGTGCTTGAAGCTATTTGTTATCATGCACTAGCTATCACCAAAATATTAGATTGACAGAAACTTTGCATGTTGCTTAGTTATTAGGAAATTTGTATATTTATCTCTATAGAAAACGGCTTTTTAAGGTTGTTAGAAAACAAGCAGTGCTTGAAGATATGTGATAATTAGAATATCACATGAATGTTCCATGAAAATCAAATTCTCTTCATATGATTAGAAATGGATAAAAGCCTGCATTTTATGTATTAGAAGATTGTGATAAAACTGTAAAGGTCATTGGAAATATGAATGCTGAAATGATTCACATATGACAAATATTGAAGAGCTTGTCTGTTTCTGAGTTTAAAAATATGCATTTTTAGGTGCACTTGTAAACAACGTTATTATTTTTCCTAAAATATCTGCATTTATTTACTTGTATGCAATATGTTTAATTCAGGAAGGTTATCTAACACTTTTCTTTGTGGGTGATTTTATTCCGCAATATATATATGAAAATGGTAGTTAACTTCGTAAGTCCAATACTTACATTTCCAGCTTTAATTTGGCATGAATGCTTGAAATAAACTAGAAACTCAAAACTGATTTACAAGCTGAGCTGCGAGATTAGAGTATGACCAAATTTGCTTAAGAAAATTATAGGGTGCATTCCTTCAGGCACATCTCAAAAACAATATTAGAAGAAAAGAGAACAACATTCTTTTCAGTTAAAACTGAATTATGGAAAAAGGGAAAGACCTAATTTTCCATTTAAAAAGAAATCATCAAGGCATCAGATATTTTGAATCCTTTACTGCAAAGTCAGTAAGCTCCAGCTCTCTCCAGGCTCTACTGAAGGTCATGACACTTGGTAAAAGAGGATGATAAGGACAAATGAGGACAGGGTTTCTCCCTTGTCAGGTGCTCTGTTTTTTGAAGTACCCATTTCTGTTTACACTCTTTGGCAGAAAGCAAATGCATTAGTGGGAATGTAGACAAAACTTTAACAAAGCTGATTGATTGATTAATTCACACTATCAGAGAAGTCATCTAACAAGGATACATTTGCTACCTGTTAACTTTGAATCACTCTCTGCTACTATCTATGGAAAAACTTTGATTATGATCTCACTCTTTGATCTTAGTTCTACAGACTTTTGCAGTGTTTAAACTACAATGTTTTGCAGTGTTTAAACTACAATGTTTTGCAGTGTTAAACAGTATTGTAAGCTCCTCCTTAATATGGCAGGGTATAGCAGCACAAATGCTGCTCTGAAGCAGACCTGCTGGAAAGAGTTTTGCAATTCTGTAGCTTACAGAGACATTTTTAAAGTATTTACCCCCCAATGTAACCTAATAAAACTTTTATCTAGCAAGAATTTGCACCTTATATGGTATTTTTCCAAGTAGTGGAATTGTACTATATTTGAAATATCTGTACACCACCACTTAAGCAAAATCTTTTTCAGTCTATGTCTTAGTGTCTAAGCAAAGAGCTTGCCTGCCAGAATATGGGCCCAAAGTGGTAAGAAGTCAGGGCATAAAAACAACAGTAGAAACCAGCAGAGAAAAATGTTAAAGCATTAAGAAAAGCAAATATTGCCAGAAAATATTTTGTACTGTGGGTCCTAACTTTCCATGATCCTCACAGGGGAATAGTTAGCATTTGTTTAACTACTCCCAAGTACTCTATTGGTGCTGCCTGTATATTCTTGTTCCTGTGTTATTTTGTCTGTCTAGCTACTAGCTTGTCTGTCTAGCTACTAGATATCTAGCTGCCTAGCTAATACACATCTAGCTGCATGTCTAGCACATGTATTAGCTTGTCTGTGCGTTCAGAGACTTGGGCAGATAGCAATTGCAGTCTTCAAAATATGAGCAGCTCCCATGCCTCCAGCTGGATAGTGTGAGGTTACATCTCAAGTAACCTGACTGCTTGCATGTTGGCATTTTTCAGGACCTGTTCATTCTCACAAGAATAACCACTAGCTAAGCCTTAGGCAGGTTGAAAATATGCTCATTGAACCTGCAGCAGGATTTCATAAGAAAACAAATTTCTTAAGAGCACAAGCTCTACTTGTATTCTGCAGAACTGTATTCCCAGTTGCTTCACAAATCTGCACATCAAATTTCCAGCACTAGACATCACAACTAACTGTCATTTAAAAAAACAGCTCAAATATAAGAAAGAATCTGTAGAATTGGAAAAAGAAACTCTGAGCAATGTAATTTCTTGAACTTAGTTTGGTTCTATACTATTACAGAACACATTGCCTGTTTTTTTGTCAAATGCCCCCCCCCCGATGCTTAATTTATATTTTTATATTTTTAAGTCTATTTTGAAAGTTTAGTTTGTGAAACTAAACTCTGCTCTTGCTAAGAAATTCAGATTCTTTGTGCATATTGACTCCAGGGACACATATGACTATTTTTAAGTATGTGAGGAGGAAGATAAGTGTTCTTATCCCAAATTTGTGATAGATCCCACAGTAGCGAGACTATCCAGGCAATTTATTATGAAAGTTAAAAAATGAGTTAACAGAATTGATATTTTTACAAAGTTACTTTATTCTCCTGAAATCGCTAAACCTTGCGTGAATTTATCCTCTACTAAAATACCATGACTAAATAGATTTCTTCTGCAGTAAATACAGTAATTTTATTAGAATAGGAATGCTATAAATTAGCTCTCTTGGACATCAGGAACAGTGAGAACAGAGAGGAGTCAAAACCTAGTGTACTAAATGAAAGTCTACTTGCATCATCCTCTGGAGTTTCTTGTGTTGTTTGGGGTTCACATGCTCCAGTGATCATTAATGTTAAGGTGGAAAGTAATTTTTTAACTTTGGAATGAAGAGAAGGCATCATCTTTCATAAGGTTTTCTCAATACTAAAATTATAAAGTATTTTTTTCTCTGTCTTCTGACTTTACCTCTCCCACATGTACAGTTCCTTTCTCAGACATTAGATATTTGCTCCATTTCCAAGGACTATTTATTAATGCACCAGTATAAGCAACTATTTCTTTCTTTAGTGAAAAAAAGAAGGCTTTCCCTTGACACGAAAATAATGGCTCACAAAAATAAGGTAAGGTTTAATAGAGGTGAGTTTGCTATGTGGGGGAAAATAAAGGCCTCGTCATTGACACAGATAAATGAAAAGCTGTGTTTAGTGAGAGTCCAAAGTTTTTTGATCGAGGGTGAGGAAATGTTGTTGGTGTTAATTCCAAATCTACCATGGCTCTGGAATGTTGACAAAGTATAGAAAGGACTGAGAGCAAAACTGTCCCTAATTATACGTAGCCCTGTGCCACGTGCTCTAGGTGACCCTGCGTGTGCAGGGGGGCTGGACTAGATGACCTCTGAGGTCCCTTCCAACCTTAAGCATTCTGTGAAGCAGTCTATGTCTTCTTAAAAGGATAAAAAGGAGAAATAATTTTCTGTAGAGTTTCAGCATAGTTATGTATGGACTTAAGCTACTGTTTGGTCCTTCATTTTTCTGAGGAGCCAGCTCCTATAGAGATAGCACCCTTTCACTAAATGGTATTAAAGGAAACCTTTTTTTTTTTTTTTTTGTAAATGTTCATTCTGTCTTTAAGAACATTAGGAATGTTAGTTTTTAAACATGGGAATCTCGCAAATGGCTGCTCAGGAAAAGAAACATTTTTATAAGTAGACAACTTTAATTCTGACATAAAAACACGATGGGAGTGCTTTTTTATGTGGGTTGTTTGAAATACTTTAAAATGTTTGATATATGAAAATATATCTTTTTTCTAGCTTCAACCTGGCCAAAACAGACTCCTGTTATAGGACCTTTCCTAAGAAATAACTCCTTTAGGACTGAAATAAGTGCTCATTCAAACGAAACAATAAAAGAAACAAAGAAATAAAAATTGTGCCTTGTTTGTGAGGCTGTTCATTTCAGCCTCCCAAAGGTTAAGATATATGTGTTTAAGTGTGGATATGTAAAGAATCTTACAGAATATCTCATTCTCAAGAAACATTTAAGATGTATTTAAACTTTATCCTTGGAGGACAATAATGGGGTTAATAGGGCTCCCACTTCCATCCTAGCTGTAAAAACTTCTCAAGTACTCAAAAGTTTTATACAGTTTAGTTCTGACATTAGATACAGGTCAGATGAGATGCATTTATTGTATGTTTTCTTTTTCTTTTTTTTCCATTCAGTGAACAAATGTCCTGGAGAATAGAGGAGGTGCTGGAGGACTAGAGGAAAGCCAACATTACTCCGGTCTTCAAAAAAGGCAAGAAGGAGGACCCGGGCAAATACAGGCTGGTGAGCCTCACCTCCATCCCTGGAAAAGTGATGAAATAGCTTATCCTGGCTGCTGTCTCCAGACACATAGAGGAGAAGAAAGTGCTCAGGAGTAGCCAGCATGGATTCATCAAGTGGAAATACTGCTTGACTAACCTGATCACCTTCTATGAAGGAGTGACTAACTGGATAGATGAGGGCAGAGTGGTGGATGTGGTCTATCTGGACTTCAGCAAGGCTTTTGACACCATCCCTCCCAGCATCCTCCTGAGCAAGCTCCGAAGGTGTGGGATAGATGAGTGGACAGGGAAGTGGATTAGGAATTGGCTTGGTGGCAGAGTGCAGAGAGTGGTAGTCAGTGGCACGGAGTCCAGTTGGAGGCTTGTACTTAGCAGTGTCCCCCAGGGGTCAGTCCTTGATCCGGTCCTGTTCAACTTATTCATTAACGACCTGGATGAAGGCATGGAGTGCTCCTTCAGCAAGTCTGCTGATGATACCAAGCTAGGAGGAGTAACTGATAGCCCTGAGGGCTGTGCTGCCATCCAGAAGGACCTGAACAAACTGGACGACTGGATGGTGAGAAATCTCATGAAGTTCAGCAAGGGCAAGTGCAAGATCTTGCACTTGGGGAGGAATAACCCCGGACATCAGTACAGATTAGGGGTTGACCTGCTGGAGAGCAGCCCTGCAGAGAGGGACCTGGGTGTCATGGCGGACGACAAGATGACCATCAGTGTGCCCTGGTGGCCAAGAAGGCCAATGGGATCCTGGGGTGCATTAAGAAGAGCATCTCTAGAAGGTCGAGAGAGGTGATCGTCCCCCTATACACAGCCCTGGTGAGGCCACATCTGGAGTACTGTGTCCAGTTCTGAGCTCCCCAGTACAAGAGGGATGTGGAGCTGCTGGAGAGAGTCCAGCACAGGGCTACCAGGATGATTAGAGGTCTGGAACGTCTGCCTTATGAAGAAAGGCTGTGAGAGCTGGGCCTGTTTAGCCTGGAGAAGAGAAGGCTGAGGGGGGACCTGATCAGTGTCTACAAATGCCTCAAAGGAGGCAGTGAGGAGGAGGAGGGAGTTCACCTCTTTTCTGTGGTGGACAGTGATGGAACTAGAGGAAATGGCTTCAAGCTGAGGCACCAAAAGTTCCACGGGAACTTAAGGAAACATTTCTTGACTGTGAGGGTGACAGAGCACTGCCTGTAGAGGTTGTGGAGTCTCCTTCGTTGGAGACTTTTAAAGCCTGCCACGTGCTCTAGGTGACACTGCGTGTGCAGGGAGGTTGGATTAGATGACCTATGAGGTCCCTTCTAACCTTAAGCATTCTATGATTCTATAATTCTATTATAGTGCCCATGATTTGACCCATCTGCTAACTTTTAAACATTACAGATAACATTTTGGTCATATTTTTAATTATCTTTTTTAGCTCTTGTGAGTATTTTAATTTATAATGCTTGCATAACTTCACAGGACTTGGCTGTGAAAAATATGCTCTTCTAATTTTCTATTTGAGCCCTGACTCTGTTTTGCCTCCATTTCTGAGGAGAGAGCTTTACTCTGCAGAAAAGTTACATCTGGCCTCCTCCTCTTCCCATTGCCTATTCCAAAAATTCTTCAGGTATTGCTTCTTCAGGTAATATGCTTTTAAATATTGGGGTTTTTCCATAGTAAGAAACACTTCTGAAAAGCTAAGAGGACTTCGCACACTTAGCAAAATGGTGCCAAAGACAAGGAAATTTCCTTCAGAAGTTTTGAGAAGAATAGGAGGGTATTTTTTATATTGATTTTTATCCTTTCATTTTAGAATAGCTATAGAATTTACAGGTTTTTAATGCAATTGGAGTGCTCTGTGTTTCAGGCTACAAAATCTCTGACGTGCAATAAAATGTAAAGTATGTTTCTATATAAAGTTTTCTGTCTGGTACAGGAATTTTCGTATCTGTAATACTGCATTAAAGCTGATTTTGAAGAATCTCCATTTTTCCACTGCATTTCGCATGGATTTTCTAATCTTTAGTTTTATATACTGCACCTATTAACCCTCAAGAATCCTTGGGCAGTAAGTTCTGAAAGTTATATAACAAAGTTGGAAAAGGGAGTTCAGTATTTTAGAGTTTTAACTGCATATGTTAAGAAAAATATCTTTAGTTCTGTAAGAAAGGTCTGCTTGAGTTGAAATTAATATCTAGTACCGTTTATCTATTTAATTGCATTTATTTTAACAGGAAATCTTCCTATTTATTATAACCTTTCAAATTTGAAGCATTGCTTAAGAAAAATAGTGTGTGTCTACATAAAAATATAAATAACACCATTAAACTGTAACAAAGAAGGAATCATCTAAGTGTTATTAAATAAGGTCACTGATTAAATAGGTATTTGTTTCAAAACTTATGATCTAATATATGCTTAAATGTGATTCCTCCACCTCTTCATTAGCTTTAAAATGTTTCTCTCATTACTGATGTATAAGATTTAGAATGATATATTATATCTTTAGCCTATGCTAGGTCCTATAAAAATTTTAATGTAAGCACATTACAGCACAATGGTAGGTGCCCTCCCAGATACTCAACCAATAATAAAATTCCTCAATTCATAGAAGCAGATCAAGAGGTCGCCAAGTTTAGAATTTGCATTTGAATGATTTCCATGGGTTGTACTATAGCTGCCATGGAATATGATCTGACACTATATCCTGTATTGGAGACTGGCATTAAAGACCCTAACCTTAGAATAGGCTTGTAATTCCCAGAATGCTTTCCAAATAGGCAAAGTACTTTAAAATCCTTGAGACCATGAGAGGAATCAAAGCCAAAGTTATCCATCTACTATGTAAGCATCTTGACATCTGTGTGTTGGATGAAAGGTGGCGACAGCCACCTTTAAAGTAATCACCCTCTAATTTCTTTAAGATCTGTTAGCTAACTTCAAAAAAGACTCAGGATTGCTGCCTCAAAAGGAGAAGACACTTTGCTATACTTTGGAGTAATGTATAGCAAGCACAGATACTTTACTCAATTTTTGTTGATTTTGAGTCCCAGGACTCAAAAGCCTAAAAATTGCTTATCGCAATACTTAAATCTTTCTATGGATTTAGCATTAAATGATTTACTCTTGAAACAAACTTGAGATTGAGACAGAAGCAGGTCATGGAAAACCCCTCATCCCACCACTCCAAAAGGTGAAAAAAACATTAGCAAGAATTAGCATAAGGTTTTTATGAGTGGTAACTCAGAAAAAAAATAATCCTCCATATCTTAAGTAAGACTCACAAATACAACTGATTTCTGATTTTACCCCTAGCTTCATATTCCCAGCTAAGCTTTTAGGATGATTACATTCCCCACTGCATTCATGAGACTCAGTGATTTCTTCATGAATTGTCTCTACAACACACAAACACCAAATAAAGCTCTTTACAAATGAGAGGTAAAAAGCAAATAATTTAGATTTCTGCATCTATGAATTTTCAAGTTCTGCCAGCTCTGTTTCTAAAAACCATGGATTTATGCAAAATCAATCATAGATACTTCATCTTTTATAAGAATCTGTTCTCTTCCTTCTCCATAAAAAGGAAATGTGGACATCAATGAAGCATTTTCTATAATGCATTTGGTGAATTATTATTTAAAGTATATTTTTAATAATTATAAAATGGACAGAAATTTCATCATGGGAAATTTGTAGTGCTGCAATTGATGACAGGAATAATTCTAATTTAATGTTAAATTGATTGCATTATTCAAAAAAATAGGAGTGCTGTAGGATGTTACGACACATCGTAACAATGTGTCGTAACATCCTACATGAGTAGGATGTGACTCTTGAATGTTGTAAAATTGACCCACTTACATATATTTATATTTTTTGTTTTTGTTATTGTTGTTCTTTTCTACAAATTGGAAG
The DNA here is from genome assembly GCA_032353885.1 of Nothura maculosa. Taxonomy (NCBI): domain Eukaryota; kingdom Metazoa; phylum Chordata; class Aves; order Tinamiformes; family Tinamidae; genus Nothura; species Nothura maculosa. The sequence continues at coordinate 5,429 of JAUBOD010000602.1, read as the reverse complement.
ATCAGAAGCTAGAAATAATAGAGGGTTAGAGATAACAGCTGATCATACATGACTATATACACTATATATATATATACAGCTATTTATACACATACACTTATATAATGTCTATGAATAAGTTCACACAGTAAATTTGAAAAAAAAATCGAAGCACAGCAGCCATGAAAGTCTAAAACGACCTTCTAGTAATGTGTGTCCAAATGAGAGTTAATTATCTTTAGGATGGTCCTGATGCCATTTATGAAAAAATCTTTTATGACTTCCTGATTATGCTTAAAGCATATTTATTTTTTTGCCCTTGTGTAATCTAGAATCTTCTGGCAAATATATATTGTCTAAGAGGCAAAAGTTATACTGCTAGAAATCTTTCCCCTCTCTCCCTCTCAAGCAATATAAAATATTTATTTGGCAGAAAACATCAAGGTATGTAGGAAGTGTTTTGCTAATATGCTGCAGCAGGGTATATGCTAGTATTCAATGCTTGACTACTAAAAGATATGACCTATCAATGTTATGTAGCAATTTCAAGTTGAGGAAAATAATGGCTGTATGCAATTAGATAAGCATTTTGCAATAAAGATTCAGAAGTGTAAAAGAAATGCAAAATGGGTTCATTTGGATCATATTTTACGTGAAGAGTTTGCTGAGTTTTCCAAGGTTCAGCTATTACAGGCATTTAGCATGAAGTTCTGAGGGTATTGTACATTATATGGCAAAGCTACTGTTACCCATGTCCTCATAACATGCCGTGGTAAGCTTTTACAATGGTTGAGTTCTGAAGGAACACATAAAAAGTCAGATCATTTTTAGTTGATTTTGAAAATATATTTGCTACTGGAATTGAATTTGCCTGAACTGCTCTAGTATTACAAGAATTCATGTTCTAGTAGCTTGCTAATTCTGTTTCTTTCCTGATGGCAATTACACATCCAAGAGGTCCCAGTTCTCTTCTGATTTATATGGCTACATCACAGTAACTCTTTTGACCTAAGCTGAGAGGTTACATATTTATTCTAGAGGAGAAGATATTACATATGCTTTCTTTGCTTAGAGTTGGAGTGCTATTTTTAGCACAATATAAATAGAGTTTGTATATATATTTTTGCATCCTTGGGAGATCCATAAATGACCTACAATTCTAGTATGAGAATTCACATGAGAATTCATACTCTGTTTCTTCTAGATCAAAAGTTATTTTCTCATGTGTGAATCAAATTGAGTTTGTGTTTAATTCTAAGAGTTACAATGGATTTCCCCTAAAGCCATCTTTTTTGTCTGTATTTACACAAATGCTAATGGGATGAAATCCCACTAAAGTGAGTACAATACTGTGGTATTACACCTACTTAAAGGAGAAGTTTGTATTTTTTGGTTAGAGATCAGATAGATGTCTACCTTTGGCAGTTACACTTTGATTCAGACAAAACAATTAGATAGAATCATAAATACTGATCCTAAAGGATCCATAGGTCCATAAAGCTTTCAGTAGGAATTCAGTCACTTTCAATTGCCCACATGTAACTACTTGATGCTAAGTGTGACATCTGGAGGTACTTCACCTGGACTTCATAAGCTGGTTGATACTCTGAAGTATTCAATATCATATCTGCTGGTGTAACATGAATGTTTCAGATGTCCTTATTATCTCAAAATTAGTATATATCAACATGCAGGAAACAGCATTAAGCTATCTATCTACTTAAATCTGGTGACAATCTACATTAAGAAATAAAAAAGGAGGAAAATTTGCCTCGATGTGAACACAATAACGCAGCAAAAATAAACTGTAACATAGTTTTATATATATATTTTCATTAAAACTGTTTATGAAGGGAAATGTCTACTGGTAAACTTGAGGAGGATTTAAGATAGTCATTTAAGATAGATGGATGGAGCTGGACTGAAGATAGTTTGATTAGAAGTACTATATAAATATTCTTCTTAATCATTTTCATAGCAAATATATTCTGCATTCAAGGAATAGAATATATATATATTGGTCCTGAGTCTGCTTTCGACTCTGATGACGTGCAGTATGTTAGGACTAACTTCATTTAAGTCATTTTGGATTATACCAGCATAAAACTGATGTAAGCACATAATTAGATCCACTTTATCCTCTGGCTATAAACCAAATAAGAATTTGGATTTTCTTGCAAGAATTCCAGTAAAATGATTATTATTAAAAGAAAAATAATAATGAGCTACAGAGATTAACCAAAGACCTCTGGCACCTTCCCATTTTCCCTGTATTCAATCTGCTTTCAGACATAAAACCTCAGCCCTTCTTGTAAATTCTTTTTAGTGGGCTGCTGCTCCAGTAGTCAAGTTGCTTAGACATTTTAAGACATTAAGTACTTGACACCAAAAAGGGTGCCCTCCCCCCCCAAAAAGCAGTAGCAAAAACAAAAGTAGAAACAAGCAATCAGATTTATCTTAAATGTATGTAATAAGAAAGAAATGGGGTGAACCATTGTCATATGGCTAAAATCCAGACCATATCTAGTGTGTATCTCTTGGTAAACTCTCAAGAGTCTTTTCTGTAGGTAGTTAGGGTTTGGCGGCTGGAAGATGTCATGCTGTATGGAAAGATAGGGCCCCTCTCCTGATAGCCAATAGCGTTTAGTTTATGAGGTAAGCAGGTGGAAGTGATGTTGTCTATATAAGGCTGTGTCACTCACTAATAAGCGCCATTTGCCGTCCACCACATTGGTGTCTGTGAGCTGACGGCCTGAGCGGCCTGGGGTTGGTTGCCGTGCCGTTCCTGAACCAGGTCGCCACGCTTACCATGTAGAGCAACAAGTGGTACCGAAATTTGAGAATTCACCTGGCTTCAGGTGAACGGCATCCGGGCGGCTGGACCAGCCCGGCGGGGAGGTTGCGGGAGGATACTCCTGGACCTGGACCCACAAGGACGATGGAGACCCTTGCGAAGGTCGTATCACAGTTAGATAAGCAGTGGAGGATTAATTGTAAGCCTAAGGATTTTACCCTTGCTATTTCAAGGCTCTTAAGGCTTGGGGTCATTGACCAACCGGTGGATAGTCTCCAGCCAAAAGTGTGGGACAACTGCACTAAAGTGTGGGACAACTGCACTAAAGCCAAGGAGACAATGTCCTCGGGTTGTGGCAAAAAATCTTAAGTCATGGGGAAAGGTCGTACAGGCTCTGCAGAAGGCCATATAAGTGCAGGATACCTGGAGGGCGGTGAGGGACTGTTTGTTGGCCACCCCTAATTTGGAGTACAAAGACTTTGTACCTCCTGGATGCTAGCAATTCTGCAGAGTCCAAAGACCTGCGGGAGGGCAATACGCCCCCTTCCCCTTCCGAGGAGGCCAGGGGTGCCACAGGGGACTCAGAGTCTGAGAAAGCTTGGACTAAACCACTGCCCTATGCACCCCAAGATGGCGCCGAGCAGCAAAGGGAAGGGGGGGTAAGAAGGCCCCCAGTAGGGATAGAGAGGAGGCATCAGAATTAGCAAGTGTACACAAAAATCTTAAGATAGGAATAACCGCATTGGCTTTGGAGCTGGAAAAAAACAGCTTCAATAAACATATTGTTGTGGTGCCGCAGGAGGGGACTGGTGGCGGAACCCTCCCAAGTATACAGTGTAGCGGCATGGGAAAAGATCGGGAAGGAAATTTGGGAGAGCGTCCAAGCTGGATCCAAGGACGCAAGACTGTTTGCTAGTATGTACCAAGCCGTCCGAACAATGATTGACAATTTAATGGGGAGTTGGAGTGGATGGTGTTGAGCGGAGGTGATTTGAATGCTGCCTCAATGATGTGCCCATGGAGGGTGTGTTATGAAGGTTTAGGAAAGTATGTAGGAACTTAAGATGTGGTGCCAGCAACTGTGGAATGTGCTGTGGCTTGTGTGGAGCTGCCTGACAATCCCCCAGATCCAGGAGCCAGATCTGTTTCCACCCAATCTGCAGGACTGGTGCACTGAGGTATGCCAAGAAGCCAGGAAAGTGGGGAATGTAGAAGTGCTGTCTGTTTTCCCAGTAAGGTATTCATGTAATCAGGCTCTACAATATCAGCCTTTAGAGCACAAAATAACAAAGGAACTCCAAAAGTCAGTGTTAGAGTATGGACTGATAGTGTCTTTTGCCATGCAGAATGTAATGCGTTCCTTCGTGCCACAGAGCTGGGAGCTGGTTGCAAAAATGATACCAATTCTCATGCAATATATCATTCTCCTTCATCGTTTCCTCTGTCTGCCTCCCACAGCCATGAAAAAGCGACGCCTCCTCCTCCTCCCTGGCACAGGGAATCGGTGGAAGCGGCAGCAAGGTCGTTGCTAATGTGCTCCCCTCCCTGTTTCTCCTCCTTCTTGCACAGAGCAAAAATTGCTCAGTTATCTTACTCCAAGGCTGGCCTGCTGGCAGCAGCCGAGCAGTCCCGAGGAGTGGGAGGGCAGTGGGACTTTCAAATCCACAGGCACTTTGCATGCAAACTGTGCAACTTATAATTGTGATTCACTGTTTTTGTATGTTTTCACATGTAATTAATATTGTTTCTGTCAGTATAAGTTGCAGGACTGATTAAGCGACAAGAAGGAGGCTGCTTGAAGGAAGTAGTCAATCCTTTGCTCTACACTTCTCAACAATCAGGTCTCCTACAACGTTGCCTGGTCCTCTAATGAAGGAAATCAGCATGCTGAAGGCCTTGCCAGGGTAGCCACCCTCCCAGACACATTCCAGCAGGTTTGCAGATGGATGTCACTCATATTCCAGAATTCAGATATTTGAAAAGTTTCTGAACAGATTGGTAAAGCTGCCATGGTATGGTATGACAACTGAGAATGGCATAACAATGTACTTTTGCAAGAGGGATCACCTCAAATAGTGGAGCTGCGAGTGATGGCCGTAGCTTTCAATGTAACTAATGAAAAAGAGGGAGATGTAGGGGCCCACTCCAAGGACAGCAGTACAGTTTCCATCAGCAAGCAGAATGCCTTGTTAATAGATAACCAACTTCAAGGCTGACAGTGTACTTGTTCCATCAGCGGACAAAAAACAAAGGCGGTTGCTTAGCTGCCGCATGACCATGAAGCTGATTGGATAGTCTGATGTAATCCTTAGGAACTGTGTTTAATTTGCTTTTCGGTAAAAAAAAAAAAAAAAAAAAAAAAAAAAGGCATCGTATCTGGGACCTTATAGGTAAACTTACAAAGGATTGGATGGTACCCTCAGATGTGTGAACCTGGCATGCCAGTATTGGCAGGGCGGATATGTAGTATATGTGTGCAGCTCGCATGATCTCTCCTGTAAAGTATATAAGAATAAGGACTCTGCTTATGTTGTCAATCTAGTTGCATGGATGGATAAGATGGTTTTGTTTTTTACTGATTAACATTCACTGCTTTTGGTACTCTTGGACCTATGATCTGCAGTACAAAAAATAACTGAACGCTACTTTATATATT